>SJYA01001585.1:867309-1006854 GCA_006410615.1 Neotragus moschatus
GTGCAGGTGGGGGAGGGGGTGTGCAGGGGGAGGGGGGCTTAGGTGTCCCTCCCCCACTTCCAAGGCCTCAGAAAGCTGCGCAGCACCGCGCGTGGCTGAGACCCCCTGAAAGTTGGAACCAGGAGGCCACGAGTACACTGTGGCCCTGGCGTGCCCCCAGGCACCTGAGACTTAGTTTGTGCTTCTGTGCTTAGCTGCTCAGTCCTGTCTTTACAACACTATGGTCTGTAGCCTGCCAGGCTCTCTGTCCATGGGATTCTCTAGGCAAGAATACTGGAGTGGGTTGCCATTTCCTCCTCTAGGGGATCTTCCTGATCCAGAGATCCAACCTGTGTCTCCTGCATTGCTGGTGGATTCTTTACCACTGAGCCACCTGGGAAGCCACCCGGGAGACTTAGTTTGCTCATCTTTAAAATGGGCAGGTGCTGCCAATCTCCAATAGTTGTCATAACAATGAGGTGCCTTTAAGGCCCAGAAGTGCAGGAGTGGGATTCTCAGCCCTCCCCTGTGGTCCCTCCCAGCACTGCCCCCCTCTCCGTAGGACAGAATCCCGGGTCACCTGCTGGGTCTCTGCACACCAGCTCAGGCCTGACTGCAAGACAGAGTCCCCAGAACTAGCCCCAGGCTCCGTGAGGACCACCCCTGCCGGCCGCCCAGTGCTGTCCTGAGGCCGGGGCACCGACAGACAGCTCCTGCCCAGGCTCTGAGCCCCTCCTGGGTTTCCCCTCTGACCTTCTCCACTCAGCCCACGTACAGAGCGTTCAGCAAAGAATTCATGAAATCATGAAGGGCCAGCTGCCCATCGTCCCCCACCTGCCTCCTGGGCTAAAATAAAGACCTGATTCATTGAGGCCTTTTCTCTCCTGAATAAGATCATTAATAATGGAGAAGGTCTCTGTCTGCCAGCCTGGGCAGGGCCTGTGCACGTGTGTGTGTGTGTGTGTGTGTGTGTGTGTGTGTGTGTGTAAGCTTATAGGGCACCTCCCTCAGCATCCCTGGCACCTGGGGCCCCCAGCCACCCTCACCACCAACACCCCCTTTCTGCTCTGTTGGGATGGTGAGCCCAGTCCGGCTGTAGCCCTGAGCACCACTGACCACCCCCAGCAGAAGGCCAGGCTAAGCCTGGGAGAAGGGAAGAGCGTGGAAGGGCTGCTGAGCCTGTGTGTTAGAGGGGCGGCCTGAGTGGGTGACAACCACAGGGGCGACGGGCAGTGGGACCTGGCTGGAAAGATTGTGAAAGTCAGGGTAAGTGGTTGGGTGTTGCCAGGCCTAGACAGCTGCTTCATCGAAAGCTGACCAGGAGGCCCACCGCCCAGCCCCAAATACAGACCGCCGTTGTGGGGCCATGAGCCAGCTCAGCTCCTGGAGGGCTCCCCCAGCCAATGGGAGCCCACGGGAGGCAGCACACCAGCCTCTTCTCACCTGAGCATTTGCTCAGACTCCACAGTTTCGGGGATGTTTGCAGGGTTCTTCTTATTCCTCAAGTGTAGGAAAGCCACCACAGAGGACAGGCAAGAACCCAAAAGGCCAGAAGCTTGCTTTCGCAGCTCTCCTTGCAACCAGAGAGGAGACATATGACATGGGCTGGGACAGTCTGACGCCTCTGCTCTTGACCTTGAACCTGGAGCCAGTGAGTCAACTGAGACCCCCACAGAGTGGTGACGCCAGTGGGGGCCCTAGGCCCAGTGTCCCTGGGCAGCAGCGCCAGCAGCAGCAAAGGCCCTTGTCCTGGCCCCTGGGTGTCCATGACTGAGGCCTGGCTGTCCATCAGCCTGCTCTTTGCTCTGGTCTGTCTGCCAAGCCTGGCTCTGTCTGTTCTGGGGAGGCTGTGAAGGGCCTGGGTTCCCCACCATTGATTCCTCTCCAGTTACCATCCACCTGGGTGCATTTTTCTGGTGCTTGTACGCAAGAACCCGACCATCGCAGGGGCCGTGCTGGAGTCTCTGCATCTGCAGAACTTGCCCAAACATACATCTGTTTGTGATGTATTTCGGACACTTGTATAGTTTTCAGGGCCATATAAATGTCTGCCTGCAATGCAGGAGTCACAGGAGACATGGGTGGGATTGCTGGGTTTGGAAGATCCCCTGGAGAAGGAAATGGCAACCCACTATAGTATTCTTGCCTGGAGAGTCCCATGGACAGGGGAACCCGGCAGGCTACGGTCCTCGGGGTTGCAAAGAGACGGACACGACTGAAGCCCCATGACCCTGGAAGGACATCACCACCATCATCCTGGCCAGTCAGCCCCCCACTCAGAACCAGGGCCCACGTGGGGGCACTGCTTCCTCCCACACCTGGAACTCAGGCTGCGCATACTGGGTACAGTGAACTTGGGGGCGACCTGGGGCCGTGACCCAACAGGCACAACTGGGGCACAGCCGTCCTGAGCAGGGGGCATGACACACAGGCGACAAGTCAAAGTCAGCAGATGCCCAGAGGGGCTGCCCTGCTGCCTGCCTGGCCACTGAGGATGGTGGGCCAATGACAGGCCACGAGAGGGTGGGAGGTGAGAGCTCCCCAGTTATCAATGCAGGAGAACAAGTCTCGCGGCTCCGGGGTCCACTGTGCCCGCTGGCTGTCCTTTCCCGACCCACACTCAGTGGAGCTCACAGCCCAGCATCTGAATGACTCACCCACAGCTCTCTGCTCCAAGACTCCACTCATCAGTTGTTTGAGTTGCTTCTGCAGACGGTTGCACAGTGTAGAGTTGTGGGTTCCATACACGTGCCCTGTCCTGGGGGAGTTGTCAGGCCCTTCTGCAGTCTCTATCTGCCTCAAGATAATAATAATAATAACACTCAGGAGCTTCCCAGGTAGCTCAGTGGTAAAGAATCTGCCTGCCAATGCAGGAGACCCAGATCCCTGGGTCAGAAAGATCCCCTGGAGGAGGAAACGGCAACCCACTCCAGTATGCTTGCCTGGAGAGTCCCCTGGACAGAGGAGACTGGCGGCTACAGTCCTTTGTGTCGTAAAGAGACAGACACGACGGAGCGACTGAGCACGGATGCAAAAAATACTGAGGGCTCTGGGGTGAAGCCAGGAGGCCCGACTTTGTGTGGCCCTGTGTGGATCTATCCCCTCTCTGGGCTTAGTCAGTGAGGGATCTGGACTGGGATCTCTGACTGACATCCAGACTTGTGTCGGGGTCGTGGGGAGGTTGATGAGCCGGTCTGGACCCTCACTTCCCTCCTTCCAAGGGCCGCATCAAGTACCAGAGCAGGTGCCCAGTGGAGAAGCCCACGGACCTTGCCCTCAGCTGGGAGTCCCTCCAGCTAGTCACCACTGCACAGTCCATGCCATGGTGGAGATGTGGGTGCAAGTCCCAGCGCCCGCAGCTTTAGAGGCCGGGGTGCTTCATGCAGGAGATGGCTTTCCGGTTGGCTCTCTTTTAAAAAGTTTTACTCACTTTTATCTTGGGCTTTCCTAGTGGATCAGGCTGTAAAGAATCTGCCTGCAATGCAGGAGACACGGGTTCGATCTCTGTGTGGGGAAGATCCCCTGGGGCAGGGAATGGCTCCCCACTCCAGTATGCTTGCCTGGAGAATCTCATGGACAGAGGAGCCTCGTGGACTGCAGTCCATGGGATCGAAAAGAGTACATGAATGAGCGATTAACACATCCACACTTTTATTTAATTAATTTATTATTATCTGGGGCCGCACAACTCTTCACTGCTACATGCGGGCTTTCTCTAGTTGCGGCGCATGGGGAATACTCGCCAACTGTGGTGCATAGGCTTCTCACCGTGGTGGCTTCTTGTTGCAGAGGACATGCTCCAGGGCGTGGACGGGCTTCAGTAGTTGCTGCCCGAGGGCTTAGTTGCCCCGCAGCATGTGGGATCTTGGTTTCCCCACCAGGGACTCAACCCATGTCCCCTGCGTTGTAAGGCAGATTCTTCACCACTGGACCATCAGGAGAATCCCTGTTAGCTGGATCTTAAAGCATGAGCAGGGCTTGTGTGTGGAGGGAGTGTGTGTTCACAACCTAGTGAGGCTGGCAGGGATTGTGCCTGCTAGCAGAGGGTGCCCAGACCCACAGTGGCCTTGACCATCCTTCTCAGCCTGCTCCTCCAGCTTGGATCACCAGGGGACACTATCTGCGCTTGCAAGGTGGCCTCGCCATGCAGGGACAGAGGGTTCTTGGAGAGAGAGGGGGAAGGTTGAGAGATAGGGCAAGAGGTGACCCATGCCAGGGGCAGTGGAGCCCTGGGAATCATCCAGTGGGGCAGGGGCACCTCTCACGCGCCCCCAGAAGGTAATGGCCTGCGTGGAGCGAAGGCCTGCCTCGAGGCATCCTGGGGACAATCTGGAGGTGCCCTTGGTGAGCCAGGGCTCACGGTCTTTCTGCCTGTTCCTGCTGCAGGAGGTGATGAAGGTGTCCGACGGCAGCCTCCTGGGGGAGCCCGGGCGCACTCCGCTGAGCAAGAAGGAGGGCGTGAAGTGGCAGCGGCCGAGGCTCACCCGGCAGGCCCTGATGCGGTGCTGCCTGGTCAAGTGGGTCCTGTCCAGCACAGCCCCGCAGGGCTCAGGTAGGGGCTGGGCCCCCTGGGGAGAGGGTGGGTATCTGCCCTGAGCTCAGAGACCTACCTGAGGACCCCAGCCTGGACCTCTGCAGGGAGGGGCTTCTAGTCACTCATGCCTGTCCCTGCGCATAGGTGTCCGTGCCCCACGGGGCACAGAGCTCGAGGCGGGGCCCAGGGAGGCGGGGAGTGTTGGGCCCTCACTGGGGTTCTCCCAGCCAGGAGGATAGAAAGGGGTTTCAGAGCCTTGTCGGCTGGGTGACCTTTAGCATAGCACTCTTCCCGAGTCCTCGGTGAGAAGAGGGGCTGATACCCCCCTACAGGGGCATGGTGAGGAGGTGGCCCGGCCTTCGGCCTCCTCAGTCCTGCCCAGCACAGCCCGAGGGCTGGCCGTGTACTGCAGGCTGCGATCTGTGTTGGCAGGAGAAACGGCAGCCTGGCTCTTGCTGGTGACACTTGGTGTCTGTGATGCAGTCAGTGATGCAGAAGGGACTTCGTGCAGCCCCGTACTCTCACACACACGTGAACATACCACACACTCACACCTATACACGCCCGCCACTGAGAACTTGTGGGCACACACCGGCATGCATACCGCACACAGGCACACGTATCACACGCACTTCCCGTGACCACACACACAAGGCGTGCTTGAGAGTCTGCCTCTTTGACTTTAAGGAAAAGGTGCAGACTTGGACCCCTGAGTGCTGTGTCTTGTTCATTGTCTCAGACACTCTCTGTGATTTCCAGAGAGACTCAGTCTCTTTGACTGGAAAGTGGGGACCTCCATGACCCCAGCATCCCAGGCTTGATGTGGTGGGGGGCGGTCAGCCATGTGTGCAGGCCAGGCCCCTGTCCTTGACCTGCACCCCTACTCCACGGCACACTCCCAGCACGATTCCAGCCCCTTCATCTGCTTCCCGGAGCCCCTGCCATCTGTGGTGCTTTGCCACCCTCCCCTGGCCCTTTTCTTCTCCACAGCAGCCTCCGTGGAGGCTCTGAAGCCTGTGAATACATGTGAGGTCCATGGGGGTTCTCCACTTCTTGGGATGGAGCAGAAGCATGAAGTCACTAAAAGTTCATGCAAACAGCTTAACTGGGAAACTCACATCTTCACGGACTGTTTTTCTCTGCAGCAGAGTAAAAGCAATTGTTTTCCATCAGGGTAGGAACAAGGAGCAGACGTGAGCAGGGGTGCCCTCGTGTGGCCAGTCCTTTGCGCCTAGAGGACTTGAGTCTGCTTTGACAGACCCCACTTGACCTCACTGGAGGCACACATTTTTTAATTTGATGGAAATGTAGTTGGTTTATAATGTCGTGTTAATTTCCACTGCACAGCAAAGTGATTCAGTTATACATACATACATATGTATTCCTTTCCATATTCTTTCCCACTGTGGTTTATCACAGGACACTGAACAGTTCCCTGTGCCATACAGTAGGAGCTCGTTGTTTATCCATCCTATAAGTAACAGTTTGCATCTGTTAATCCCAGACTCTCACTCCGTCCCTCCCCTGAGCCACGGCAGCCACAGGTCTGTTCTCTCTGTCTGTGAGTCTGTTTCCATCTTGCAGATAAGTTCATATGCTTTGTATTTTACAGTCCACATGTAAATGATACCATATGGTATTTGTCTTGCCATTTCTGACTTACTTCATTTAGTATGACAGTCTCTAGGTTCATCCAAGTTGCCACAAATGGTAGGACGTCATTCTTTTTAATGGCCGAGCGATATTCCATTGTGTTGTTGTTAAGGCCTGTCTGACTGTTTTTGACCCCATGGCCTGCTGCACGGCAGGCTTCCCTGTCCTTCACTGTCTCCTGGAGTTTGCTCAAAACTCGTGTCCACTGAGTCGGTGATGCCATCCAACCTTCCCATCCTCTGTTACTGCCTTCTCCTCCTGCCCTCAATCTATCCCAGCGTCAGGGTCTTTTACCGTAAGCCAGCCAGGGGAGCCCGGTGGGCTGCCGTCTATGGGGTCGCACAGAGTCGGACACGACTGAAGTGCCTTAGCAGCAGCAGCGCCTCTTCGCATCAAGTGGCCAAGATATTGGAGCTTCAGCTTCAGCATCAGTCCTTCCAGTGAACACATATATTTCCCACACTGTCTTTATCCATTTATTCAAGGCTCAAATCCTCCAGGTCTCCTTGGCAGCAGCAAAGGCTCCTTTTCCTCCTGTGACCTGGCAGCCCCTCGATGACCTGTGTCTGGCTCACCCCCTCCTGGGTCCCCTCCACCCAGCAGCCCTCGCCCTGCCCCCAGGACTCTCTCCTGCTGAGCCCCGGCTTCCACCTTCCAGGAGGAACATCTGGCATGCTGTGGTCTTCAGGACAGTGCTGGGGTGTCCTCTGGCACACCTACTTGTGGGTGGACAGGCGGAAGAGCAAGCCGGGGGATAGGCTGAGTGTGTCCAGGGTCACAAGAGGGGACCACACCCACAGGTCCCACCTTTAGCTCAGGTGGGTTCCTAGATGGCAGCAAGATGCAGCTTCCTGCAGCTCCTTCTAGAGCTGTGTGGAAGTGTTTGCTGAATGGCTGGTCTCGGCCAGGATGCACTGGGGACGGGGAAGGGGTGCACAGCCGAGGACACCACCAGGGGCTTTGCCCAGCCCTGCTGCTCCCCTGGTGACCTGTTCACCAGACACCCTACCAGGCCTTGAGGGGGCATGCGGGGCGCAAAGAACGTGCCCTTAGCTGTGTGAGGCAGGCGTGGAGGGCCACACTGTTTTACTAAACCAAGAGAGCAAGTGTTCATGAAGGTCGCACGAGTCCGTGGGTCACACGGGCCAGGGCTGAGCGAGGGCTCTGACCTGGAGCATCTTCCGTGCGCTGCAGGCAGGGTGCCCACTCGGAGGCACTCTCCCTGCCTTTTCTCTCAGGAGCTGTGGGAAATGGGGCTTGAGGCTCAGGGTCTATGGAGGCAGCAGCCACTCTTGGCAGCAGAGGAGAAGAGACCCCCAGCCTGCCCCCCTATCCACTGGGCATTGCCCCCAGGCCTTGCGCCACAGTCTGAACAGCTCCCTTGCGTGTCCCTCCGGGACTCACTGTTGGTGTGGCCACTCCGAGGGCTCTTGTGGAACGCTCAGCTGTGCCCAGGCAAGGTGCCTCTCTGCTCCTTTGGGAGCCTCCCAGGCTCTGGGTGCAGAGGCCAGGTGTGCCGTTCAGCACCACTCTGTCCCCGTGCTCAGCCTGGCCTGACTGGATGTCCTGGGCCAGGGCCTCCCGAAGGCAGGCGGGCGCAGGTGGGGGGTGGGCGTGGTTTCCATCAGCAGAAGTGGTGCCTGAGACACCCTGGAGCAGAGGTCTGGCTCAGTGGAACGCACAGGTGTCCTGAGCCTCTGCGACACGGCAGGAATGTGCAGGACTCAGAGGCTGGGGTGCACAAAGTCAGAGGCCAGGCCCAAGGCTGCTGCAGCCCGGGGGGGTCAGCCCTGGCTGAGAAGAGCCTCAGCATGGGGTTGGGAGCAGGCCAGCAGGGGCAGTCTCTAAGATGGGTGGACCCAGGTCCCGGCAGCACAGAGAGGGGCATGGCCCCCACCCCTCTCAAAAGGAGCGCCTGTCTTTGGCCCAGAAGTGTGTCCCTCCCCAACCATCCTCAGTGACCCAGAGGCTGGGACTCGGAGTTGCTCTGCTTATCTCCCCAGCATCTTAAAGTCCTTCCTATTAGGATTCAAGGTGGCCTCTCCAGGGACGCAGCTGAGTCACCAATTGGACCAACCTGTTTCTCAAGTCTGGCTCCCATGAGGCCTGTGAGACTGGGTGTTTTGAACTATAAGCCTGGAATAGTAACACCATCCACAGAGTAACCTGGGGTCCAGCCGGACTGGTGTAAGCAGAGAGGCACTTGCTCTAGGCGGTTGGGAACTTTGCAGAAACTCCAGAGGACCAGAGGAAGAGGCCTGGATGGGACAAGGCCAGGGTCCTGCCTGCTGCTCTGGGGGCGGGACCCTGGAGCTGCAGCCGCACGCTCCCGTGTGACAGTGTGACCATCCCCGCTCAAAGGGACACAGTCCTGCACCCTCCCCCGATGGAGATCCACACTCTCGGCCACTGCTTCCGTCTCTGGGAGCTACTCATTTCTTCTGGGATTTTGTTGACCCCATGTAAGATCACAAAGTCATTGCCACCACAAGCACCCCGGGTTTAAAAAGTGGTAGTAGAAAGGTGTGTGTGGGGGGACTTCCCTGGCAGTGCAGCAGACTGCAATGGTTAAGAATTCGCCTTCCAAAGCAGGGGGTGCAGTTTCGACCCCTGCTTGAGGGATTAAGATCCCACATGCCTCCCTGGCCAAGAAAACCAAAAGGTAAAAACAGAAGCAAGATTGTAACACATTCAACAAAGACTTTAAAAATGGTCCACATTAAAAAAAAAATAACATGTTACAAAAAAGGAAAGGTATAGGGACAAAAAGGTAAATTAGCTTGTCTGTAATACACGAGTGAGTGAGTGAAGTCGCTCAGTCGTGTCCAACTCTTTGCGACCCCACAGACTGTAGCCTACCAGGCTCCTCCGTCCATGGGATTCTCCAGGCAAGAGCACTGGAGTGGGTTATGTATAAATACAAGCTAACAGAATTTTGATGCATTTGAAAGACCAAGACATACTCGCCGTCATGTTTCAGAGTGAGATGCCAGGACTTCCCTAGTGGTCCAGTAGTGAAGAGTCTGCCTGTCTGAGCCCCATGTATGGAACATGCACCTACCTGAGACTTCTGGACCCCGACCCTGAGCTCATATTCAGCACCTGTGTGATGGTGGAGTGCTGTACACGCACGTGTCTTTAGAGCTGGGGGAGAGATGGACATTCGACTCTATTTTTTTTTTAAGGTTTTATTTACTAATTTGTATGTTTGTCTATTTTTGGCTGTGCTCAGCCTTCGTTGCTGTGCTCCTGCTTTCTCTAGTTGCGGGGCAGGGGCTACCCTTCTTTGCAGTCTGCAGGCTTCTCATTGTCGAAGCTTTTCTTGTCATGGAGCACACAGGCTCCAGGATGTTGCAGGATGTGGGATCTTCCCAGACCAGGGATCAAACCTGTGTCCCCTGCATTGGCAGGTGGATTCTTAAACCACTAGACCACCAAGGAAGTCCCAAACGCTCAGCTCCCAACAGACAGCTGAGGTCTCAGGGCTACCTGGTGTCAGTCAGAGATTCCATCTCCCTGAGGGCTCAGGAGTGAGCCAAAAGTAGTGTCAAAAGAAGAAGAGATTTTTGCAAAAAAAAAAAGGCCTGGTTTTGCTCAAAACCATAGCTCCTATTCAGAGAAGGCAATGGCAACCCATGCATTGGAGAAGGAAATGGCAACCCACTCCAGTGTTCTTGCCTGGAGAATCCCAAGGACGGGGGAGCCTGGTGGGCTGCCGTCTATAAGCGACTTAGCAGCAGCAGCAGCAGCATAGCTCCTACTGGGGTCTGCCCTGGCCCCAGCAGAGCATCCTAAGTTTTCTTAGACACACTGCGTGCCATCGAGTGTGCTGGGTCATCAACCCAAGAGGAGACCTGCTTGTCCGGAGCCTGGACTACTGCACAGCCTTTGGTGTGCCGGAGCTGCGCCCTTACCTGTGGCACTCAAGAAGCCCCGTCTAATGCTGTGCTTTCTTTCACCGGCTGACAGGGCAAGGTGTGAGGTTTGTCTTTCACTTGGAATATTTTGACTTGCCTGCCCTTGCATGTAACAGCACCCCCAAACAACAGTGGCTTCATTTAGACAGAAGTACGTGTTAATATCTCCTGTCTGAGAAACCTGGGCTAGGCAGTGGCTGGCACCGGTTCAGCAGCTTGAGGATATCAGAGTCAAGGTCTTGCAGTTGTGTGTGTGTGTCTGTGTCTGTGTCTGTGTCTGTGTGTGTCTGTGTGTGTGTGTGTCTCTGTGTGTGTCTGTGTCTGTGTGTGTGTGTGTCTCTGTGTGTGTCTCTGTGTGTGTCTGTGTGTGTCTGTGTGTGTGTGTGTCTGTGTGTGTGTCTGTGTCTGTGTGTGTCTGTGTGTGTGTGTGTCTCTGTGTGTGTCTGTGTCTGTGTGTGTCTGTGTCTGTGTGTCTCTGTGTGTGTCTGTGTGTGTCTGTGTGTGTGTGTGTCTCTGTGTGTGCTCGTGCTTTCCCTCACAGTTGTTGCTCTGGCTCCAGCCATCATGGCTTTGCTCCTGACAAGAGAAAGGAAAAATCAGGGGAAAGGAGGAAGTGGGAGTGCCTACATCAGGAAAGCGGCATTTTCACAGAACTCTCTGGAAGATTTATGCTTACATTTTGCTGGGCAGAACTGAGCCACCCTGACTGCAGGGAAGGGGTGAGGGTTGCCTTTAAAAAAAAAAAAACAAACTTGAGCACGTTTGCACCCCCAAGGCAACCTGAATTCTGTAGGTTAGAAAGCAGAGGAGAATGCTGACGCTGAGTTCTCTGCCACAGTCACTGCACGGGGCTGTTTGGATGCCCACACGGGCCCTAGCAAGCTGCCTGTGCACACTGTGTGCTCCAGGATGTGGGCCTGGGGTCGTCAGCAACAACGGGATCCCCTCCCACCTCCCCTTTCTCTACCCTGCAGAGGTGCCAACAGGGCTTGGGGCTGGGGTCAGTGAGCACAGGTCAGAGGGGAAGAGCTAGCCGAAGGTCAGGTTGCCACCCTTCCCCCAGCTCTGCCCAGGGTCCCTGGCCCCTGAGCCTCCCAGGAGGGGACTCGGGTAGGGGCAGGGACGTTCCCTTCCTGGCTGTCTAGAAGCCCGGTGACCTGGATAGGGCCCCTCTGCAGTGTGATCACACCCTCAGTTGAAAATCACACAAGGGCACCTCCCCCAGTGGTGGTGGAGCTCAGGAACAGGGCCCACCCCACCTTCACACCCTCCCAGCCCAGGAAGCTGCAGGAGCCCTTCCGTCTCCAGGGGAGGGAGCACCCAGGTCCTGAGGAGCTGGGTCAGGTGCAAAGTGAAGGGCTGGGCTGGGGGGCAAGCGGCCCCTGGGAAAGGCCGAGAGGCGGGGAGCACAGAGGAGGACAGGACAGGGCAGAGAGGCTGAGACACAGAGGGGCGACTGAGACCGCAGGACTGGCACTGAGCTCGGGAGACAGACCAGAGGCGGGAGAGCGCGTGCGCGAGAATAAAGGCTCCGAGTGCCTTCAGGCTGGGGAGAGGTGGGCAGAGAGGGGACAGAGAGGCTGGGGGCTGGGCAGACCGAGGGGTCCCTGGGCCAGGGGAGACCCCTGGCCCAGCCCGGCACCCTGCCCTGAGGCTGCAGGACGCACCTGGTGGCATCATCAACATCTTCTTCTGCTTCATCTTGAGGAGCCTGGCTTGAGGTGAGGACCGCTTGGGCTGGACTGGGGACCAGGGTGTAGGAAGAGGCAGGCTTGGGGCTTAAAACCGTGCCCTCCGGGAATGGGGCAGGTGGAGATAGTCCTGAAAGCAGGACAGGAAGGCACCCCAGCCTTAGAGCCCTGTCCTGTGACAGGTGGGCTGTGAATACCAAGCCGGGACTTCCGCCGGCCTAGGGAGGAAAGTGGGTGGGGAGGGGGCTTCCTCTGCAGGGCTCACAGACTCAGGTACATCCCGGGCGGGAGGGGGCCTGTGCTCTCTGGCCAGCCTACCTGCCTTGTACACACCGACCTCATTGCCGGGGTCTTCTCCTGTCATTCCTCCCTTTCTGGAGACCCCTCTGCTCCTGTATCAAAGACTGATATGCCATCTTCAGCACAGATGAGAGAAAACAAGCCCGCCTGCAGCCTGTATAAAGGCCTGTGTATGGAAAGTGCTCGAAGGGCACAGAGCCTGGTGCACTGAGTACTTGTTAAACTCACGAATGATGTTTTAAGAAGGATAAAAATTGAAAATTGAATATATAATCCATCATCTCAAACATCAGTCAAATAATAATGGTTTAAAACCTTCAAAAGCAGTAATAAAACTCTTGGAATAGAAGAGACGATTCTGGGACTACCCTGGTGGTCCATTGGCTTAGACTCTCCCCTCCCAATGCAGGGGGCCCGGGTTCAATCCCTGGCCAAGGAACTAGAGCCCACAAGATTCTGAATGCCACAACAAAGACGGAAGACTGGAACAGCCAAATAAATGCATAAAGGCAGGCTTTTGATACAGTGAAGATTTGCAGAGGGAGCTCAGATGGGAGTGTGCGTCTAACAAGGGGGCCGGTTGCAACCTTAGGGGCTTCCAGGGAGCATTCGGGCCACTGCGGTTGTCAGGAATGGGAGCCCAGGGTCACTCCCCATCTTTTCAAAAGCAGGGGAACTTTGCCCCCCGCCACTTCCTACCCTGTCTCTGTTCCCAGTGCCACTAAGCCCTGCCTCCCAGTTTCTAGACTTCCCCTCTCTAAGCTGTTGTTATTTTCGGGGAGGACAAAACTTTGAAGATGTTGGTCCTTGAAGAGAGACGTCTGGGGGGTGGACCCAGGGGCAGAGGGAGGTGCCTGGAGTCACCAAGCCTTTGGCAGTGGAGATCCAGGTTTGATTCCTGGGTCTGGAAGATCCCCTGGAGAAGAAAATGGCAACCCACTCCAGTATTCTTGCCTGGCGAATCCCATCGTTAGAGAAGCCTGGCGGGCTACAGTCCGTGGCGTCACAAGAGTCGGACACGACTTAGCGACTAAACCACTAGCTGCTCCCACTCGCCGCTGCTGGTTGGTGACCTGGAGCGTCTCTCCTGGCCAACCTGCGCCCCCTCCTCACTAACCAGGGTGGCCGGAACAGCACCTGCTCCACAGGGCAGCTGCGAGGGCCAGGGAGCACCCTTGCGCAGTGGAACTTCAACCCATGGGCATCTTCATTGCTGGTGGCTTCAGGCATCTTTTCCAAATCTAATCATTTGGTAGGCTTAGGGCTGCTTTCTCGAGCTCCCTCTGTCTCAGTCTTTCTAGAAAGGGAAGGAGGATACTGCAGGCCTCTGTCACAGAAGATTGCAGTCTGTCTCTGGGCCTCAGGTCCCTCGTTTGACAACAGTCAGAGGCTGGGTTTGCTGGTCTCTGTCTGAGCCCCTTCCGACTCTGGAGGATGTGGGTTCTGGGATTCACAGCACAGCTGGGGTGGGAGGGGCTGCCTGGGGGCAGGGAGCGGGGAGTTAAGCCAGGGTCACCTGCTAAAGCACCAGTAGTCGACATCAACTTGCAAAGGAAGCCGATTCTTTGCTGCCTCTGCCTCCTTCAGCTGCTCTGTGCAGTTGCTCTTTCCAGCCCTTTGCATAAAAGTTTGTGCGCATCCAGGGTCATCTTTCAGGTGTTAGTGGGTGCTCAGGGAAGCCTTGTAGCTCCAGACTGTCATTCACCCAGAATCCCTTCTTCTGACTCATCCTGGGTTTCAGGTTGGAGCAGGACGGCAGGGCATGGGCACCTCTGAGCATCTTTGCTCTTTCTCTGCAATGCTCCTGCTCAGCGCGGTGGCCAGGTCAGTGCCATCACCCAGCAGCTGCTTAGCCCCGACTCCCAACTTTTGAGACTTCCCCTCTCCAGGCAGTGTTTCTTGGAGGACAGACCCCTAGTTCTCTTCCACAGGGTCTGAGGGACCCTGCAGAAACGTGCCCTCTGCCTCTAGGGGTCCAGGTCCCTGCCAACCCCCTGCCTGCCTCTGGCCAGTGTAGCCAGGACCTTCACCCTGACCTCCTCCAGGTGTGAGTCACACCTACCTGGCCCTGCCTCCCCCAGTCTCTGGGGACACGTGCCCAGATGCCTTCAGGTTTCCCAGAAGCCCTTCAGTTGGACAGAGACCAAAGGCCCTCTGAATGGGGAGAGGGGTGCAAGGAAGACACCCCAGCACAGCAGCCAGCCTTTCCAGGACCTTCCCTCCCTTCGCCTCGCCAACCTTTCTCTCCTCTGCCCTCAGGGGGGGCGAAGAGGATGAGTCAGTTTCTCCGTCCCCTCATGTGATCTGCAGAACTGGTCTTAGCCTCGATGACCTCTGCCCAAATCCAACAGGAAAAGTCACACTTAATACCTGGATGTCAAACGTGGAATCCACACCAAGATGGGGAGGGCCTCAACTTCTGGGCCTTTTATCACACCTTGCAGCAGGTGCCCAGGCCCACCCAGGGCTCCCAGGGACAAGGCAGGGGTGGGGCAGAGGCCAGGAGGGGCCGGGAGAGAGGGCTTGGGCTCCAGAATGAGGCAGCAGAGGCCCCAGGTTACAGACAAAGGCGGGCACTGCTGGCTTGAATTGCCAAAGCATCCTTCTCGATGTGTTAAAAATATCATTCTACAAATAGAATGTGTCAGGTTCTACTGAAGTCCTCTCCTGAGGCAACCAGCAGCGTGACAAAGCAAAAAAGAAACAGAGACTTTTAGAGGGGCTGGAAATTACAGAAATGTGGGCATGTCGCTGCTCAGGTGTGAAACTAGGATTCAGGGCAGCAGCCACCACCTGTGCCGTTACCTTCTCCCCCAAAGAGAAGAGGACACCATCACATCTTTTCAGCTTTACAGGCTTGTGAAACATCTGGGCCCCCTTCACTGCTTAGTTCTACTCCCCTGGCCAGTCGGATGCCCCACAGGCATTGGACAGTGCCCCAGCAGGGCCCAGAAGATCAGCGATGCTCTTGGGTTTTATTTCTATATTTTGAAAACAACTTTTAAGCAACAAAGAACCTTAGCTCTGCCACTTGTGGCTGGTACAAGGAACAAAGTAAAAGGACATTCAACATTTCACAAATTTCTTCGAGCATGGCAGCACCAAACCACAGGTGCTGGTCATGTCCAGCCCTTTGTGACCCCATGGACTGTAGCCCACCAGATTCCTCTGTCCATGGAATTTTCCAAGCAAGAATACTGGAGTGGGCTGCCATTTCCTTCTCCAGGGGATCTTCCTGACCGAAGGATCGAAACCCTGTCTCATTGCAGACAGACTCTTTACCACTGAGCCCCCTAGGAAGCCAGGTGGTTGGGAGCATAACCCCTGAAGGGAGCCGGTGGGGAGGTTTTTTATAAAGAGGCAAAAGCAAAGCAAAGAAACTGATTGGCTGCCGCTTAAGCCGTTATCTTCGTTGTCTGTCTGTGATTGGCTGCTCGTAAGCTGCCTTTTCCTGGATTCAGGTGCGTTCACTCTGGCTTTTTAGGTTTTGGTTTGCTCGCGCTACCAAGGCCACCTCCGTCCAATGGCCTCCTGTTTGTTTGTTTAATTAACTTATTTATGTATTTGGTTGCACCGAGTCTTTGTTGCAACACGGGGAATCTTTCACCAGGGTGCACCAACTCTCTAGTTGTGGTACACGGGCTTAGTTGCTAGGAAGCGTGTGGGATCTTAGATCCCCAGCTAGAGACCGAACCCGCATCCCCTGCATTGCAAGGCAGACTCTTAACCACTGGACCACCAGGGAAGTCCCTGGCCTTCTCGTTCAGTTGCTTTAACAATTCCTCCCTTTTGGTCATCCTCTCCTGCATAAGAGATTGACCAACAACTTGGTATTACTGGGAATTCCTTGATGGTCCAGTGGTTAGGACTGGGTGCTTTCACTGCTGAAGGCCCAGATTTGATCCCTGGTTGGGGAACCAAAATCCCGCAAGCCATGTGTGGCCAAAAAAAAAAAAAAAAGTAAATAAAAAAATGTTTAAGTTTGTAATTCCTATCATTCTCAGGCGCCCTTGGGCGATAAGTCTCATTGTGCACCTCATAGGTTTTGCTGTTGGCCACGGAAGAGTTGTTTTGCTCCTCATCTCATTGTCCGGCTCGTTTCTGTCACTTCAAGCTCAGTGAGGCCATCTGAGGCACTGCTGAGGAACTCAAACTTGTATTTAAGACCCCTGAGCGCACACAGCCCCACCAGGGAGACTCCAGTGGCAACTGTCAAGAGGACAATACCAAAAGTCTGAATATACTTCTTATTCAGGGCCAAATCAGTTGGTATCAAGTAAATCAAATAATGCACCTGAAGAGGCATCAGCCTTTTTTCTAGCCAAGTGGCTTGTTTTTTCAATTCTTGCATTTGAGTTTCTTTTATACCAGAGTTGTTGACCCAAGTACATCAGGAGGTCACTGCTATGGCGCAGATTCCTCCTTGTTCAGCCAGCAGGTAATTTAAAGCAGCTCTATTATCTGAAACCACTTTATTGGCTCAAAATAACCCCTAAGTCAAAGAGGCGTATTTGGAAGTGGCACAGTTTCCTACCCTTCATTCCTCACCTTTTAAATTTATCCAAGAAGTCTCCCAGTCTAGACTTTGAGTTGGTAGTTGGCTGGATCTCACTGAACCAGGCTCTTAGACCTGAGAAGAGGTCAGTTCAGTCAATCACTTGCCCCTTTGGCAACCATAAATCTGTTCTCTACGTGTGTGCGAATCTATTTCTTTTTCATAGGTAAACTCATTTGTGTCATATTTTAGGTTCCACATATAGGTGATATCATACGGTATTTGTCTTTCCCTTTCTGATTTACTTCACTTAGTACGAGCCTCTCGAGGGCCATCTATGTTGGTACAAATGGCCTTGTTTCATTATTTTTCATGGCTGAGTATTATTCCACTGTGTACATATATATATACCTACATTTTCATAAAAAATTAAGAGCATTCAACAAGTTTCTAAATTCTTACGAGATCGGGTAGAGAGAAAAGGATAAATATGCTGGTGTGAACACTGAGGTGCCTGCCATTTTCGTTTACGAAAGTATACTTTACCAAATTGCTGTGATATAGATTACTTAAAGGAGAAATAGGGTTCTTTTAATCTGGAAAACAAATTATTAAAAAATCAGCAGTTTCTCAAACAAAGTCATAAAAATTACAATTACCCCCATCAACCCTTTCATCCTCATGTAACTCCTTCCCTTTTCCACTATGGTTTATGGTGGCATATTGAATGCAGTTCCCCGTGCTGTACAGGAGGATCTTGTTGTTTATCCACCCTACATATAATAATTTGCATCTTCTAACTCCAAGCTCCCACTCCATCCATCCTTACCCTTCCTCCCCTTTGGAAACCGTAAGTCTGCTCTCTGTGTCTCAGAGTCTGTTTCTTTCTCATAGATAAGCTCATTTGTGTCATATTTTAGGCTCCACATCTTGGTGATGTCATACGGTATTTGTCTTTCTCTTTCTGACTTACTTCACTTAATATGATAATTGCTAGGGCCAGCTATGTTGGTGCAAATGGCATTATTTCATTCTTTCAGCTATAAAGCTGAGTCTTATTCCATTGTGTGTGTGTATATATATCTCAATCTTCTTTACCAACTCTCCTGTTGATGGACACGTAAGTTGTTTTGATGCTTGGCTATTGTAAGTACTGCTGCTGTGAACACTGAGGTGCATGTATCTTTTCAAATTAGAGTTTTCTTTGGATATATGCCTATGAGTGGGATTGCTGGACCATATGGCAAGTCTGGAACATATGGCAGAGACCAAATTGCCAACATCCGTTGGATCATGGAAAAAGCAAGAGAGTTTCAGAAAAACATCTATTTCTGCTTTCTTGACTATGCCAAAGCCTTTGACTGTGTGGATCACAATAAACTGTGGAAAATTCTGAAAGTGCTGGCAATACCAGACCACCTGACCTGCCTCTTGAGAAACCTGTATGCAGATCAGGAAGCAACAGTTAGAACTGGACATGGAACAACAGATGGGTTCCAAATAGGAAAAGGAGTATGTCAAGGCTGTATATTGTCACCCTGCTTATTTAACTTATATGCAGAATACAACATGAGAAACGCTGGGCTGGAAGAAGCACAAGCTGGAATCAAGACTGCCAGGAGAAATATCAATAACCTTAGATATGCAGATGACACCACCTTTACGCAGAAAGTGAAGAACTAAAGAGCCTCTTGATGAAAGTGAAAGAGGAGAGTGAAAAAGTTGACTTAAAGCTCAACATTCAGAAAATTAAGATTATGGCATCCAGTCCCATCACTTCATGGCAAATAGGTGGAGAAATAGTGGAAACAGTGACAGACTTTATTTGGGGGGCTCCAAAATCACTACAAATAGTGACTGTTGCCGTGAAACTAAAAGACGCTTACTCCTTGGAAGAAAAGTTATGACCAACCTAGATAGCATATTCAAAAGCAGAGACATACGTTTGCAAACAAAGGTCTGTCTAGTCAAGGNAGAAAGTGAAGAACTAAAGAGCCTCTTGATGAAAGTGAAAGAGGAGAGTGAAAAAGTTGACTTAAAGCTCAACATTCAGAAAATTAAGATTATGGCATCCAGTCCCATCACTTCATGGCAAATAGGTGGAGAAATAGTGGAAACAGTGACAGACTTTATTTGGGGGGCTCCAAAATCACTACAAATAGTGACTGTTGCCGTGAAACTAAAAGACGCTTACTCCTTGGAAGAAAAGTTATGACCAACCTAGATAGCATATTCAAAAGCAGAGACATACGTTTGCAAACAAAGGTCTGTCTAGTCAAGGCTATGGTTTTTCCAGTGGTCATGTGTGGAGGTGAGAGCTGGACTATAAAGAAAGCTGAGCACTGAAGAATTGATGCTTTTGAATTGTGGTGTTGGAGAAGACTCTTGAGAGTCCCTTGGACTGCAAGGAGATCCAACCAGTCCATCCTAAAGGAGATCAGTCCTGGGTATTCATTGGAAGGACTGATGTTGAAGCTGAAACTCTAATATTTTGGCCACTTGATGCGAAGAGCTGACTCATTTGAAAAGACCCTGATGCTGGGAAAGATTGAAGGCAGAAAGAAAAGGGGACGACCGAGGATGAGATGGTTGGATAGCATTACCAACTCAATGGACATGAGTCTGAGTAAACTCTGGGAGTTGGTGATAGACAGGGAGGCCTGGCATGCTGCAACCATGGGATCGCAAAGAGTAGGACACCACTGAGTGACTGAACTGAACTGAATGGCAACTCTATTTTTAGTTTTTTGAGGAATCTCCATATTGTTTTCCAAAGTGTGTGTACCAATTTACATTCCCCCAATATCATGCAATTAATTTCTGATTAATGCTTGACCTTTGGTCAGTAGTTTTGTGAATTCGTCAGCTTTCTCCATCAGCATTCTGAACATTCTGATTTAGTGCAGTGCTATTATGATCTTCAAGTTATCAGAAACCTGTATTTGTAAGAATTCTTTCTGTAAATCTCTTTGAAGAGGAAGCACTTTTGCAAAACCATCAGAGTAAAACCATCACTGTCTGTAAATGTCGAGACATAAAAGTGACCGTGGCTAAATAGCTGATGAGATTTCACTATAAGGCAGTTGACAGGGAATTTTTATCGTGTCTGTGACATACAACATTTTAAGATCATAACTAGAATTATGATGATATTATCCCAGGTCATATCAGATATCTAGAAATCTTACACAATTTCTCATTCTAAAACAACCAGTTATCCTACTTTAAAACAAAATAACTCTTTTTTCCCTTAAAAATGCATTTCCTCCTTTTATACCTTTTCTTAGCCAAAACACATCCTACTTTTATTGTATACAGTCATTTCTCTTGTTATTTCTAATAGTTTTGTTTACATATATTGATTAGATTTCTTAACCCTTAGAAACCTTAATTTCTAGTGAAATTAAGAAATTAGCAATTATGGACTACTATACCAGCATTCTGTAGACTGGCAAACTTATTAACACATTTCATAATTTCTAGAAGCATATTGTCCTCACAGTGAAGTTTCCAGTGTGGCACAAAACTTGTTTATTAACAAACCCAAATATCTTTTGTCCTTCTGTAATAAGAAGCCAAAAATAGGTAAACCCGTGTTCAGTAATAAATGTTTCAGTATTTTACCTTATTTGGTGGGAGGGCAGCCTCATACGCCATCTTTTGATGCTCTCAGTCAGCCACGTGAGAATGGGCCTTGGGCCTGGAACACTTTTTTACCAAGAGATATAAAGCCCACTCAGGGACTTCCCTGTGGTCCAGTGCCTAAAACTCCAAGCTCCCAATGGAGGGGGCCCAAGTCTGATCCCTGCACAGGGAACTAGATCCCGCAGGCTACAACTCAGACCCGGTGCAGTCAAATAAGTAATATTCTTCAAAAAAGAAAAAGGTCTCATGGTTTGTGCTGGGCCTTTCATCTTGTATGGGAATATCCCTCCTTGTCTAATTTTTTTGAGTGTTCCTTTGTTCTGCCTAAAGAATCTGCCTGCAGTACAAGAGACCTGGTTTCGATCCCTGGGTCGGGAAGATCCCCTGGAGACAGAAATGGCAACCCACTCCAGTATTCTTGCCTGGAGAATTCCATGGACAAGGGAGCCTGGTGGGCTACCATCCATGGGGTCGTAGAGTCAGACACGACTGAGCGACTATTTTTTTTAAGGCATATGCATTCGATGGCAGCTGACCACTCACTGTTTTATCTGTCCTCTGCGGGGAGGGGGCAGAGTTCTTCCACTATGGCATGAGAGGGGTGCTCATAGGTCAGTTGCCCTGTGCCAGGTGCCAGGAGAGGCCTGCAGGCCGTGGGAGGCCAGTCTCCATCATCAGAATGCATCTTGCCTGATCTCCTCTCTGTAAGTAAAGCATCCCATCCAGGGCTGTTTCCCTTGGAGACGCCAATAGAGGAAGAAGCAGTAGGCAGAAGTGTTTCCAGTCCCTCCCTGGAGCTGGTTCCTGGTGCTCGGTGTTCTTCTCCCTGGGACTGGTAAAAAGACTCGGTGGGCTTTGAATTGCTTCTGAAGCTGCTTTTCTGTTCTTGTCAAGACTCAACTTGAAAGGCCAGAGCCGTCGTTTTCAGTTCCTCAAAGAATTGCGTTGCTGCCTGAATAATAATGTCAAGGGCTGAATCCACCCACCCAATTTGCTTCTTTATATCAGGGAGAAGATTCCCACTAAGATGGAAATTTAGAAGTTCTATATTTTGGATTTACAGCTGCTTGTATCTTTGGAACATTTCAATGCATTGTTCCACAAAGGCTTCAGAATGCTGTCTTTCCCTCTGTGTGTATAGTTCTATTTTAGCTTGGGTAGAAAGGCCTCAAAAAGTTCCCATCAACCCTGAATACCAGTCTCTAATCCAGCCAACTTCTGACCATACAGCTCTTCTTTTCTCTTTTTTAAACAACAATTTTTAAAAGTTAATTAATTAATTTTTATTTCTGGCTGCCCTGGGTCTTCACGGCTTCGAGCGGGCTTTCTCTGGTTGCTGTGAGCAGGGGCTACTCTTCATCACAGGGCGTGGACTTCTCATCGCAGCGGCTTCTCTTGCTGGCGGAACACAGGCTCTAGGGCAGGAGACTCAGTAGCTGTGGCACACAGGCTCAGGAACTGCGGCGCGTGGGCTTGGTTGCTCTGCGGCACGTGCAGTCTTCCCAGACTAGGGACCACGCCCGCCTGTATTCCGTGCATTGGCAAGGGGATCCTTATCCACCAGGGAAGTCTAGAGCTCCTCTTAAAGTAAAAGTCATTTCCAATATCTTATCTTCAGGTTTTAGCTGGGACACACAGGAAATATTCCTGGCAGTACTGAACTCTTTAAAAGAGACGATTTTGATTCATTTTGTCTTAGAAACTTCTACACATCAGTTTAAAAAGAAAATGCATCTCATTGTTTTGGGGAAGTTTGGGACCAATTTTTCCCTAGGGCATTTTGTAAGTGAACAAGCTCATCTAGGTTAAAAGTTCTCCAATGTGGCCACTGCAATTCAAGATTATCTTTGGTTAGGTTAATGCGCTTGTCCAGACAAACGCGGATTCTGGGCCTGTCATTGTTATACCTAGTCATAACAGTTAGCTAGTCCAGATGGAGGAGGCCCAGACTCTTTGGACTTGGAGGAACCCATTTTCCCCTTCCTCTCCTTTCATTCAAACAAAATTTTACTCACCTCAGGCCTCCTGGGTAGCCACTCCCTTCTCCAGAGGCTCTTCCCGATCCAGGGATCCAACCTGGGTCTCCTGCACCGCAGGCAGATCCTTTACCAGGGAAGCCCACCTCAGGTCCAGCTTAGGTCTGACCCATTCCAGTTGAAGTCGGACGAATTCATCATGTTTTGGTTGGCCCCAGTGCACCTTGGGACCCAGTCTGGCAAAGGAAATGCTCAGAGAAAGTCAGAGAGCTCATGATGCAAAAACTGTGGAGCTCAGTTATCCAAGGACTTACCCGTGACCTTAGTGAGGAAAGACCAAGTGCAAAGGGGTCAGCACGTGGTGGCTATGCCTGGTTGCTTGTTGCTCCCTTGACTATAGGTGGGGGCTGGGGTGTCTCATTCGAATTCCACTTCTGACAGTGAAGCTGTGAAAAGGTAAACACAGGCACAGGCAAGCAGGCAGTGCCAAGCCAAAAATAGGAGCAGTCCACCAACATGAGCTGTGTTAAATATTTAAACAAGGAGGCCATTGCACTGAGGTGCCTCTAATGCCTTGGTAGCCTACGGAAGCAAGCCAAAACCTTAGCCAGAGTCAGTGTACTTAAACTCGAGAAAATCGAACTTGAGAACAACCAATCACAAACAGCTGATTAGGCTTTCCCAAATAAGATGACCACTTCAGCCAATCAAATAACTTCCTTGTCCTGTTTCTGCCTCTTCCTTATAAAACCCGGCCCCCGGCCCCTGTTGGTGGAGTGCTCCTAACTCAAATTAATAGACGTCCATCCCACACATATCGTAATTAGACTGTGAAAAGTAAAAAGATAAAAGGAGAAGGTGGTTGTCATATGCATGCAGAACTCTCTGCACCGGTGGTATGACCCCGTACCGTCTCTTCCTGACACCAGAGTGGTCTCCTAAACTGGCTTACCTTACGTTGGTGCATGGCTTTGGGGAAGTTGCTTGGCCTCTGTGAGCCTCGATCTCCTCACCCATTGAGTGGGTACAACAGAGGGTGGTTCTGAGGGTTCTACCAGAGTCTGTAAAGGGCCAGTGAGGGTAATGCTGTCCCCTGTGATTTTAGGGGCATGGCTGGTGACGTCGGGGATGTACTGCACGACTCTGAGCTGGAGTCTCCTTCTTTCTGGGCCTCAGTTTCCTTGTCTGTGAAACTAGAGCTGGAGAAGGCCAGTTTCGAGGCCAAGTACCAGCTCTGAGGTCTGTGATTTCTCCCCATCCCCTTTACCCAGGTAGAGAGGCCTGGATGGATGTAGAGAGCATGGATGTATCTAAGACTCCTGCCTTTAAAGCCACTGCCCACTCCTTCCTGGTTTCTCCTTAGATGCTCTTTCTGGGCCCTGAAAGGCTCTGGGCTCTTCCACCGTTCAGATCATCTGCCAAGCCTCTCCCCAGGGCCTTGCTAATGAGTTAAAGTCCATTAAAAGTCAACCTTGAGCACCTCACTCTTCCTTAGCATTTGCCAAGAGGTTGGGATTCTCCCGACAGTTATAATAGGCTGCTGCTGGACCCCACCTCTGCTCCAGCCTCTACCCGCCTGGCCTCCCCTACTGCCTGCCTCCAAACGGCCACTTCAGAATAGGAAGGAGGGGCTCGGCGGGACGCAGAGAAAGGGCTCCCTGGGCACTGACTGGAAAGGTGCTCTGGGGGGACCCCCAGGAAGGCGTTGGGGAGCCACCTGCCCAGACACAGGGGCCCCAGGGGTCCTGTGCCAGACACCTACCCCAGCATGGGGTGTGTGTGTGTGTGTGTGTGTGTGTGTGTGTAGCAGGGCATCTCTGCTGCTGTGGGACCCAATTCCCTGCCCTCCGGGATGGAGGAAGATTGGGGGAGATTTGGGGTGGGGTTGCAGGGGGGAACAAGAATAGCTTCTAGACGTGCCAGGATGGGAGGAAATGTTTGTGCTGCACTTGGGGTGGTTCAAAAGAAAGGCAGAACCCTGGTGACTGGGCTCTTGGGGCTTCTGGACAGACACTCACAGGCGAGCCACACTAGTTCCTGTGGGCCTGACCACACACCCTCCGACTGCCTCCCCTGATCCTTGCCTGCGGCTCTCTTGACAGGCATTCCCCCATCTTCCCACCAGAGGGCAGCAGTGACCAAGCTGTCCACCAAGCTGGACCTTTTTTGTTGATTGGAGGATAACTGCTTTACAGTGTTCTCTTGGTTTCTGCCATACCTCAATATGAACCAGCCATAGGTATATATATGTCCCCTCCCCCTTGAACCTGCCTCCCTCCTCTCACCCCAGCCCACCCCCTAGGTTGTCACAGAGCCCCAGTTTGAGCTCCCTGAGTCGCACAGCAAGCTCCCGCTGGCTCTGTTTTGCGTGTGGCAGCGTGTATGCCTCCATGCTCCTCTCTCCACCCGCCCCTCTCTGATTCCCCCACTGGGTCCACAGTCTGTCCCATGCCTGCGTCTCCACTGCTGCCCTGCAAATAGACTCACCGGCACCACCTTTCTAGATTCAAGCAGGACTGTTTTAATCTGAAATCACCAGCTCTGCATTTTCTGGTAGCTGAGATGGTAAAGAATCTGCCTGCAATGCAGGAGACCCGGGTTCGATCCCTGGGTCGGGAAGATCCCCTGGAGGAGGAAATGGCAACCCACTCCAGTATTCTTGCCTGGGAAATCTCATGGACAGAGGAGCCTGGTGGGCTACAGTCCATGGGGTCGCAAAGAGTCAGACACGACTGACCGACTGACCGTCTGAGCATAGTCTGCATTTTCTGATATTACCCTCCCTGCCCACCCAGGATGTCGCACCTTTGGGGGTTAGAGACACGGGATCTGGGGCTCCCTGGGCTGACACCTCTCTTCCAGGACACCTCCTGTCTGCTGATGCTCTGAGCTAAGCCCAGGACAGGCTGGGGTCTCACCAATGGGCCTCCCCTCCCCCGCTGCCACCTGTGAAGCGTTGCCCCAGTCCCTAGGGTTCCGTGTGCCTGGTGGAGGCGCTGCCTTCTCAGGTCAGCTGCGGAGGCCCCAGGAGGGCAGGGCGGACGGTAGGGTGTGAGCGTAGGCCTTCGTTAGCTGTCCTCCCCTGTGGATAAGGGGCGAGGCTCAGACGGAAGCCGTGCTTTTGTGCTGGGCTGAGGGTGACTTGCCTTGTGTGCATGCTCAGCTGACTCTCTGCAACTCTATGGACTGTAGCCCTCCAGGCTCCTCTGTCCACGGGATTCTCCCAGACAGGAGTACTGGAGTGGGCTGCTGTTTCCTCCTCCAGGGGATCTTCCCTGTCGTGGTCACATTCCCGAACGACAATGATCAAGCCTGCGTCTTCTGTGTCTCCTGCATTGGCAGGCAGCTTCTTTACCACTGCGTCATCTGGGAAGCCCAGATGTGGGGTGGGGGAAACCTCTACGTGAAACCATGAGGCGTCATTTCGGGGGCTCCAAAGAGCTCTGGTACCATAGTCCTTTATGTCTCAGCCCAGAAAAAATTCAGCAAGAGGTAAAGTGAAAGATAAGAAGTGATTTATCAGAATAGGATTCTTGTGAGGCTTACAGGTGGGCGGGCGAGGGACTGCCTTGCCCTGAGACCTTACCTGATTACAGTTTCATAATCAAAGGAAAAGTCAGGAAGGGGGAGAAGAACTTCTTTGTCTTTCTTGAGTTATTTAGTCCCTGAGTCGTGTCCGACTCTTTGTGACCCTATGGACTGTGGCCCGCCAGGCTCCTCTATCCATGGGGTTCTCCAGGCAGGAACACTGGAGTGGGCTGCCATTTCCTTCTCCAATGCATGAAAGTGAAAAGCGAAAGTGAAGTCGCTCAGTTGTGTCCGACTCTTTGCAGCCCCATGGACTGCAGCCCGCCAGGCTCCTCTGTCCGTGGGGTTCTCCGGGCAGGAACACTGGAGTGGGATGCCATCTCCTCCTCCGGGGGATCCTCCCAGTCCAGGCATTGAAACTGCGTCTCTAGCAAGCCTGCTTTGCAGGCAGGCTCTTCACCCCTGAGCCACTGGAGCAGGAGAGTTTTCTTGTCCCTGTGTGGTCAAGCTAGGTCCACAAATTATTGTTTTGTGCATGTGTAGAGAGCATGTCCCAGGGGTCACTGACTTACTGAGCTCACTGGGCAAATGTGGGTCTCCTGCCACCATTGTTTCCTTGTTTGGGGGCACGTCTCACGCTTTGGTTGCATGGTTCGTGCTAAGCAAGCCTGCTTTCTTGAGCAATCATTAACTTACAGGGGTGTCCCATTTTTCTACTTACTTTCTTGAGTGATCATTAGCTTACAGGGTGCCCACTGTTTCTTTCTACTCACCATCCCCTGGTGGGACTGACTAACCACCCACTTTGTCTCCTTAGTCTGTATCACAACCGCGAAGCACCTACTGCGCCCGGCACAGTATTGAGCAGGGTTTGAGGCCATGGGAGGGAAGAGGAGCTGGAGAAGACTTTCCCTCTGTCTTCCCCACACCTCACAGGGCACCCCCACCCGGCCTCTCCCCACAAACACACCTGAAAACCTGCTGTGGTTGGGCCTTCAGGACCAGGCCTGAGTCCTGCAAATGTGAGCATATCCCCTGTTCTGAACAAGCCTGCAGCTCCGGGTTCCCTGCACCGTCTGGGTGGCTCTGGGGTCAGAGGCAAGAGTCTGGGTGCAGTTTATCCTTGCCCTCCAAGAGGTTTCAGAGTCCTCCCTCCCCCATCTTCCCTTGGCCTGGGAAGGGAATCCAGGAGCAGGCCCCACCCCTCCCCCAGACCTGTGGCACAAATGGAAACAGTTTGGAAAGAGAAGGTGAGCTGCCCAAGGTCTAGGTCTGGGAACTCCCAGGACTGTGCTCTGTCCTCTACTCCACGAGGCTGTCTCAGCCTCAGTGTCCCTCTCAGGAAATACGGGGACTCGGGGATGCTAGCGTTCTGGCTCCGAGGAGGGCGTTGGGTGCGGTGTGAGCTGAGCTATTTCCAAACACAGGACTCAGGGGGAGGTGGTGGAGATGAGTCTGCAGGGAGGCTGGGAACCACCACGTGCTGTCTCAGCTGCATGTGTGAACATGTGTGTGTGTATGTGTGTTTGAACCTGTGTGTGTGCACGTGTATGTGTGTAAAAGTGTGTGTGTATGAGCCTGTGTGTGTGCACGTGTATGTGTGTAAAAGTGTGTGTTTGAACCTGTGTGTGTGCACGTGTATGTGTGTAAAAGTTTGTGTGTGTGAGCCTGTGTGTGTGCACGTGTATGTGTGTAAAAGTAGTGTGTGTGTGTGAGCCTGTGTGTGTGCACGTGTATGTGTGTACAAGTGTGTGTGTGTGAGCCTGTGTGTGTGCACGTGTATCTGTGTAAAAGTGTGTGTGTATGAGCCTCTGTGTGTGTACGTGCTCACCGTGTATATATCCTCCATAGTCCTTGTGGGCTTCAACACACCTGTGTTTCCGGAGAAGAGACCAGGCACTGTCTTGCAGCAACAGCCTGAGTCTGTGATGAGAGGGTCCTTATTTTAATTTTCTGCCACACTGTGTAGCATGAGGGATCTTAGTTCCACGACCAGCGATGGAGCCCAGGCCCCCTGCAGTGGAAGCAGGGAGTCGTAGCCACTGAGCCTCCAGAGAAGCCCCTCGGGGGCCTTGGAGACCAGCTGAGTGCCCCGTGGGACAGCCCGGCCCATGCGCCCCCTTCTAGCATGGATCTCAGAGTGCAGGGGCTGCTGGGAAGCATGTGCCTGGCAGAGGAGCAAGTAGAATCCAGGCTCCCTGTCAGCTGTGGCCTCTAGATATCCCTCAGGCATGCGGGTGGCTGGCTGGGGCCGGGCACTTTTTAGTGTCCAGTGGAAGGACAAGGGGGCACCACGGTAGAGGAGAAGAGCGCAGAGAATGGGCAGGTCTCAGCACAGCCCAGGGGTTCCTAGAAAGGGTGAGAGGGACCTAGACTCTAGTTCTGGCTCTGCCACTTACCAGCTTTGTGACCTTGGGCAAGTCTTTCCATCTCTCTGAGCCTCGGTTTTCTCACCTGTAAAATGGGGGGTGAAGATAGACAAACTCTCCTTTCTGGGCTGCCGTGAAGATTAAGTAAGAAGCAGCACTCAGCCCAGAGTGCCCAGTACACAGGGAGTGCGTCGTTAACAGGCTGGCTCCCAGATCAAGGCGGCAGGGCGGCCCCACAGCTGCCCCATCTCACATTTATGGGACTCCTGTGGAGAGCATCCCACTTCTGAGACTTAAGCTGATCCTGTATTTTAACTAAGCAAGCATCCAGGGCCAGGGCCCTAAGCATCCTATATCGGCCTCCACCTCCAGACCTCTGGGACCCGAGGCCAACGGGACTTGCACTTATTAAAAGCCAGACCCCGCTGCCCGCCAACCCTGGACACTGCACTGGGAGGGCTCCTGTGCCCAGAGGTGGACCCCATCAACCCATTTCACAGATGAGTCAGAGGTCCAGAAGCTGAGCAGCCCATGAGATGTGAGCAAGCTAGGAGGACACTTCAGAGCCCATGCCCCCAGGGAGCCTATGGCATGGGGGCCCCTCGCGCAGGGCTGGGCCGGCTCTGAGGGGTGGGACTGAAGCTGCTTTCCTCCGGGCCTGATGGGGGTCTGTCAAGCAGGAATCCCTGCGTTAAGCACAGGGTTGGCACACACATTCACAATTAAGCCAAGTAAATATTTACAGCCATTATGACGATTGATCGCCTTCATTCCTGCGCTCTGCTGTGAGAGAGTCCTGCTTACTCATGCTTTCTTAAAACCAGCCTCTCCTCTCACACATCTTTAATAATTCAACTCCTAATTGTCTCAAACGCAAACCCGAAAATGCCAACTCAGGGCCTTCCTCCCCTCTCTGGTCCTCCTATGGCCCTCCCTGCCGGGGGGTGGGGNCAAGTACTGCATTTCAGACTCTTTTGTTGACCATGATGACTACTCCATTTCTTCTAAGGGATTCCTGCCCACAATAGTAGATATAATGGTCATCTGAGTTAAATTCACCCATTCCAGTCCATTTTAGTTCGCTGATTCCTAGAATGTCGACATTCACTCTTGTCGTCTCCTGTTTGACCACTTCCAATTTGCCTTGATTCGTGGAACTGACATTCCAGGGTCTGATGCAGTATTGCTGTTTACAGCATCGGACCTTGCTTGTATCACCAGTCACATCCACAACTGGGTATTATTTTTTCTTTGGCTCCATCCCTTCATTCTTTCATTATTTCTCCGCTGATCTCCAGTAGCTTATTGGGCACCTACCGACCTGGGGAGTTCTTCTTTCAGTATCCTATCCACTCAGTGTTACTAGACTCTGAACCCCTGGGGCAATAGATGGGGATTTGGATAAGCCTTGCACAGGAATGGAAGCTTGAAGAGAGATCCTCTCCTTCTGACCAAGGGGAAGCAAGCAGGTCAATGGGCAATCCAAAGACAGTTTTCCCCTCAGATAGGCAGTGAGGGTCGCCCAGCATGGTGGCAGTGGAGATGTGTGCACGTGGTTGGCTTTCTCAGTTCTCCCATGCTTTCCAAGTCTTTGCAGGCCGTGACAACCATGGGACCTGGAACTACTTAGCCGCATGAAGTTCTTTCCTTCCAGAGACCACCGGCCTTGACCCTGGCCAAGATGCTGAGAGATCCCAGAGACTCCTGTGGTGGGCACAGACCTGCTCCTAGAAGCTGGTCCCAGAGTGGGGGCTTCATCTCTTTAGTACTCCTGTGTAACCTGTCTAAATGAAACACTCTCTCGGGTTTAAGCTCTGAACGTCTTAATCTGTCTTAATGTCTTAATCCTTCATTTTGAAGGACATTTTTTTGAGGGGTATATAATTATAGATTGGCCCATTATTCCTCCTAGAGTACTTTGGAAAAAAATGTTATTCCACCACATTCTGGCTTCTGTGGTTTTTGTTGCAAAATCTGCTGTCATTTGTACTCATTTCTCGCCACCCACCGGATGTCTTTTTTCATCTGGACGCTTTAAAGTTTTCTCTTTACTGTTGGTTTTCAGCAGTTTGACCATGACGTGCCCAACTGTGGTTTTCTTTGTATTTATTCTGCCTGGGTTTTGTTGCGCTTGTTGAAACTGTGGTGTGATATCTTTCATCCGTTTTGGGAAATTTTCTGCTGTTATTTCTTCAGATTTTAATTCTGTCCCTCTTTTTCTCTCTCCTCTTACTTTGGGACACTGTTTACACATTTGTTAGTCTTTTTCAGCTTTGTCCTTTGCCCACATCTTCCCTATATTCTTTCCAGTTTTTTTTTTTTTCCATTTACGTTTAGTTCATTCACATTCACTATAATTATTGTTACAGTTGCATTTGACCCGTCATCCCACTATTTGTTTTCTAAACGTCACTTTCTTGTTCTCCTCCTCCTTTTCTGCCACCTGATGTGTAAAACAAATGTTTTTTAGTGTACTGCTTAAATTCCCCTGTTGATTTTCAAAATTATTATTTTTAGTTACTTGCTTAGTGGATCTTCTAGGGATTACAGTATGCTGCTGCTGCTGCTGCTGCTAAGTCGCTTCAGTCATGTCTGACTCTGTGCGACCCCATAGACGGCAGTCCACCAGGCTCCCCTGTCCCTGGGATTCTCTAGGCAAGAACACTGGAGTGGGTTGCTATTTCCTTCTCCAGTGCATGAAAGTTAAAAATGAAAGTGAAGTCGCTCAGTCGTGTCTGACTCTTAGCGACCCCACGGACTGCAGCCTACCAGGCTCCTCCGTCCACGGGATTTTCCAGGCAAGAGTACTGGAGTGGGGTGCCATTGCCTTCTCGGAGTTACAATAAATATAAAAACTTTCCTCCAATATGTTTTCTTTTTCTCCCTTCTTTTTTTATCATCACATATGTTATATCCATATATTGTTATAAGCGAAAAACATACAGTGTTATAATTATTGGTTTAGGCAAACATATCTTTTAAAGAATTTAAGAGTAGAAATTTTAAAAAATATATTTATACAATATTTTAAATTTATCCACATAATTACTATTTCTGGCACCTTTTGTTTCCTTCTGTGGATTTGAATTATTTTCTTTCAACCTGAAGGACTTTCTTATGTATTTCTCATCAGGCATTTCTCGTAGTGATGAATCCTTTATGTTTTTTCTGCAAATGTCTTTTTCTTCATTTTTGAAAGATGAAAAGTGAAAGTTGCTCAGTCAGCTCTTTGCAACCCCATGGACTGTAGCCCGCCAGGTTCCTCTCCAGACAAGAATACTAGAATGCGTAGCCATTCCCTTCTCTAGGGGATCTTCCCCACCCAAGGATCAAATCTCCCGTCTCCTGCACTGCAGGCAGATTCCACCAGGGAAGCCCTTTTGAAGGATAGTTTTTGCTGAACAAAGAATTCTCGGATGATAATTTAAGTTTTCTTTCAGCACCTTAATTATGTCATGCCACTGCTTTCCAGCCCCCATTTTAAAAAATCTTATTTTGTATCAGGATAATAGATACAACTTAGCAACCGAACAACAATAGCCAATTAACAGTGTGGTGAGAGCTTCAGGTGAAAGATGAAGGGATTCAGCCACACAGACACATGTATCCATTCTCCCCCAAACAATGTACCCAAAGTTCCCTGTGCTATATGGCAGGTCATTGTCGGTTATTCATTTGAAACACAGCAGTGTGTACGTGTTCATCCAAACTCCCTAGCTATCCCTTTCTCCCAGCCTCCATAATTTTGATGGGAAATCAGCTTCAATTCATATTGTCATTGATGTGTCCATTTTCTCTTGCTGCTTCTGAGGCTTTTTTCTTTGTGTTCCATTCAACAGTGACATGTGTAGGTGTGAATATCTTCATGAGTATATTTTGGGTTATTTGAGCTTCTTGGATCCGTAGATCTATGTTTTCGGTTAAACTGGGGAACTTCGGGCTATTATTTCTCCAAATATTTATTCTGCTCCTTTTTCCAATTCTTCTGGGACTCTCATCACATATATGTTGGTGTGTTTAATACTTGTGCACAAGTATCTGAGACTCTTCATTCTTCTCTCTGTTCTTTTGTTTTAGTAATTCCTATTAACCTGTCTTCAATGTTACTGATTCTTCTGCCAGTTCAACTCTGCTAGTGAACCCCTCTAATGAATTTTAAACTTCAGTTACTTGACTTTTAAACGCCAGAATTTCTATCTGGTTCTTTTATACTTTCTTTCACTTTATTGAGATTCTCCATGCACTAAGTCATCAGTCATATTTCCCTTCAATTTTTAAAATAGGGTTTCCACAAGTTCTTTGCATATATTTTAATAACTACTTTGAAGTCTTTGTCTGCTAAATCTGGCATCCTATGATACTGAGAGACAGTTTCTTCCTCTTTTTTATAATGTTATTTATTTATTTTTGACTGTGCTGGGTCTTTGTTACTGCAGGGGCTTTTCTCTACTGAGGCGAGTGGGGGCTGCTCTGCAGGCTTCTTCCGTTCCAGAGCACAGGCTCCAGGGCACTTGCACGTCAGTAGTTGCGACCCTTGGGTTCAGTAGTTGCGGATTCCAGGCTCAAGAGCTGTGGCGCATGGGCTTAGCTGCTCCGTGGCATGTGGGGTCTTCCTAGATCAGGGATCAAGCCCCTGTCTCCTGGATTGGTAGATGGATTCTTTACCACTGAGCCACCAGGGAAGCCAGAGACAGTTTCTTTTGACTGTTTTGTGTTTTTTCCCCCTGAATATGAGCTGTATTTTCTTGTTTCTTGGTATGACTCTTCCCTTTCTGTTGAACACTGAGCCATGTGCAGCTGTTTGGCAGATGGGATCAGCTTCTATGGGCCCCCTGTGTGCTCAGGGTTGGAGGCAGTGAGAGGCAGATGTGGACTCCAGTTCGTTTTCACCTTCACTTCATGTCCGGTTTTTTCTTTCCCTGTCTTCTGGAGCTGCTGACCTACAGCAACTCCAAGGATAGGCAGAGGGACCACCTTCCATAGACTTCTTCCCCAGCTGCCATAGTTGTGTGAGGACTCATTCTTATAATTAAGCCCTTATTCCGTATCCCTGATGGTGGTTCTGCTTCCCTTACCAAACCCTGACACAAGACCCCACTTCTCTGTTAGAATGTAAGCTTTATCTTTTCAGTCATCTCATCCATTTCTTTTTCCATTGATAAAAATATTAATTATAGTTATTTTGAAGTTCTCATCTGCTAACCCCAGGCTTCCCAGGTGGCACGAGTGGTAAAAAAAAAAAAAAACCCACCTGTCGATGAAGGATATGTAAGAGGTGTGGGTTCGATCACTGGACTGGGAGGATCCCCCGGAGAGGGCATAGCAACCCACTCCAGTCTTGTTGCCTGGATACTCTTCATGAACAGAGAGGCCTGGTGGGCTACAGTCCCTAGGGTCACGAACAGTCAGACACGACTAAGCTACTGAGCACTCACACACATCTGCTAACCCCAGCATCTGGGTCACCTCTGGCTTCTGTTTCTGCTAACTCCACGATCGGCCACCTTTTCCTTNGATCCCCCGGAGAGGGCATAGCAACCCACTCCAGTCTTGTTGCCTGGATACTCTTCATGAACAGAGAGGCCTGGTGGGCTACAGTCCCTAGGGTCACGAACAGTCAGACACGACTAAGCTACTGAGCACTCACACACATCTGCTAACCCCAGCATCTGGGTCACCTCTGGCTTCTGTTTCTGCTAACTCCACGATCGGCCACCTTTTCCTTCTTATGTTTAGCAGTCTTTCATTGCAAGGCAAACACTGTAAATGGACGCTGTGGATCCTCTGGATTGGTTCCTCTTCCTGTAGAGAATGTTAAGCTTTGTTTTGCCAGGCAGTTAAATTCCTGGCAAATTACACTAATTCTGTCAAAGCTTACTTTTTGGCTTTGTTAAGGCAGGTCTGTTTCAGCTTTTCCCCTTATTTATAGAGTGTAGCTGTTTTCTTAAGGCATGGTCTTAATTCCGAAGTGTGGCTTTCGTGATCTCAAAGGAGAGCACAGGGGTTCACCACTGTCCTCTGTTTTGCCTGGGCATGAACCTCGGCATTCCCCTGGAGCTGTGTGGCCTCTGAAATCTCTGTTCAGCAGTCAGTCTTCCCAGCAGCTACTTTCGGCAAGTCCTCTTGAAGGTCCCCATTCATGCACAACCCGAGCTAAGGACCAGGGGAGAGTTTCATAAAGGTTTGGGGGGCTGATCCTTCACTGCGGCCTCTTCCTTTTCAGATCCCTGCCCTCCTTAAATCACGGCCACTTAAGCAGTTCTGAACTCTGATTTCTTTTTCCTCTACCCAGTGTGACCATCAGTACTGGGAGGTTTTACTGCACTTTTTCAGCGTTTTGCACAATATGCCGAGGGATAAAGATGAAATGAATGTGGGAATCATTTACTGTGATTCTCTCTCTCAAGGATCATTATCCTGTGTTAATTGCTGTCCAATGCCTCCATAGAGTTGTTTTACATTTTTTTTCCAGTTGTTTTCCGTGGTAAGAGAGGTCTGATGCCAGCTATTCCATTATGATTGGAACTTCCTTTTCTGCTCTCAAGGGAGTTGAGAGAGATAGTGGCATTTGTATGGTTAAAAACACAGACATATTCAAGCTCACCCATATTCCTCCTTGGCCTCTGAGCCAAGGATGTGCAATAAATCCTTTTTTCTGTAATAACAACAGAAGCTACAGCCCTCAAATGGGCAAAGGACCCTGTTCTAAGTGTTTTACATGTATTTATTTTACCCTCATACTCACTTGATATAGATATCACCATTCCCACTTATGGTTGCAGAAACTGAATCAAATTGAGGCTAAGTTACTTGCCTAAGATCACATGGCTAATAAGTGGAGAAGCCACGATTTGAACCGATGCAACCTGACTCTGAACTATGTTGCTGAAGATGACTCTTGAGAGTCCCTTGGACAGTAAGGAGATCAAACCAGTCAATTCTAAAGGAAATCAACCCTGAACATAACTGATGCTGAAGCTGATGTTGCAACTAAGACCCAGTCAAATAAATAAGTAAATAAACAAATAAAAAAAAATTTTTTTTAAAGAAGCCGATCCTTTGCAAAACACTCACCGGGACCATCCACAGGGTGAGGGCTCAATAAATACTTACATCACTGACTTATCTAACCCCACCCACGGAAAGGGCTATCAGTAGGGGCCGATGAGACACAATCTGAAGCCTTTTTAAAACAATTCTGCATGGGAGGAAATTGATTCTCTTCATTTAATATCTCTTTACTCAGCAGGCAGATGGGTAAGACCTTGGACCTTGGGCCTAGGTCCTGTAAACAGAAGGTTTTTGTGCAGACAGTGTTGCTTGTTTGTCTCAATAAACTCCTTACCTTCTCCCTGTCTAGAGAGGGCCACTCACTGTCTTAAGGCTTCTGCAGCAGTCTCTGCTACACTGGTGTTCTCACTCCTCTTGCTAGCAACTGGTTTAAGGATGGCATGTGAAACAATTCCAGCCAATCAGACATGAGGGATTGTTCATGAGAAGTTCAACAGAAGAGTCTTCCCTGCTCTAAGTAAGAGACACAGGAAGAGATGGTCCCTTCTTTTTTCCCAGGATACGCCAGGGTGTGATGTCTGGAACTAGGCATCCATTTTGTGATCATGAGGTCAGCCTCCTGTGGCTAAGACAGACGCTTTGTGGCTTGCAGTGTAGGTAGACACAAGAAACCAGATCCTTAAAGGTGCTGTTGAATCTGAGCTGACTGTCCCTGGAGCCAGCCTCCTACTGGACTTCCTGTGTGCGACACGATACAGTTCCTTGCGGTTTAAGCTAATGAATGGAGGTTTTGTGTCACCTGTGGCCATAAATCTCTCCCATCCCACCTGAAGTTGGGCTGGGACAGAGGTTATGTGAATAGGTTCTGTGTGGTCCCAGGGGTCTGTTCGATTGGGGCGCTTGGGCAATGAAATGAGGCACAGAGCACTGGACCCCCTTGCTGTCGCTCCCTAGGTGGGTCCTAAAGAAGCTCCTTCGGGTCCCTCACGTGTGTCCTAGGATGCCCCCACATCCATCAGCTTGTCAGGTACTCACAGCTCACAGTGTGACAGGCAGGCAAACGGCATCAAGTGGCCCCATTTGGCAAGAAGGAAAGGAAGGCTCGGAGAGGTGTGACGCCTTGGCCACGTCTGCCAACAGGTCAGGGTTGCAAATAGGGCCTTGGCCCTGGGTCACATGACCAGCCTCAGCTTAATGTAGAGACTAACAAGGCGGAGGAGGCCAGGAAAGTCCCCTCTGTAGACAAGACATTAAGCAGAGACTCAAAGAATAACTAGGGTGGGTGAAGAAGAGGAAGAGGAGGGAGGGCACTACGGCTCAGGGAGGAGCCTGCACGAAGACCTGGGGATGGGAGAGTCCTGGCAGCTGCGGGCGTGGGTGGGGTTGTGTGAGCAAAGGAGAGGTGGAGGAGCCTGACCTCATGGTCTAGAGGGATACGGTGGTGCTGAATTACAATCTCAGGCTCTGAGAACTTCCCTGGTGGTTCAATGGTTAAGAATCTGCCTTCGCATGCAGAGAACACGTGTCCTGGCTGGGGAACTAAGATCCCCAGAAGGCTGTACACTGTGGCTAGGACCCTATGCAGCCAAATAAATAAATATTTTTTTAAAAAATCACAGGCTGTGGAGCTGGACTGCTTGGGTTCAAATCCTAACACTGTGGTCTATCAGCTGTGTGCCCTTCCACAAAGCATCAACCACTCTCTACTTTAGATTGGAACCTGTGAGGAATGAGGGAGACGAGTTATACTGAAGTGCCTGGTGGTAGTAAGTGCTCAGAAGATGCCAGTAGCTCTCATGGGGCTTGTTCGGGATTTTGATCTTTGGTCTGTGAGTCGTGGAGAATTCATTCATCAGGACCATCTTGGTCGCAGCCCAGCTCACATCGGCTTAAGCAACAATAGGGGGATTTACTGGCTCCTTTAACTGGAATAAATAGGCCTGGATGTGCCATCAGGGACAGCTAGATCCAGGCACACAGCACTGTCAGCAGGGCTCTCTCTCTCTCTGCCCTTTGCTCTGTTTGCTCATGAAGTGACTACATTCTCAGACTTGCTGTCCTCAGATGGAGGCAGGACGGCCAACTGTCTGTCATCGTAAGAGACAGAGAGCGTCCCTCCTGTCCCAGGGCCAGTCCCATGGAGGCCTGTCGTCACCCTGGCCCCCATGTGGCGCCCGTCCCTGAGCCAGTCGCATGGCGGTGCAGCAGTGTTCTGGAGTTGGAAAAGAAGAATCATTGCTGATGGACCAGTCATGTTCCCAAACCTCTGAAACTGCCTGCCAGAGATCAGGGTGACGCTACCAAATCAGAGGGAGGAACACCGAGCAGGCAGACACAACCAGAATTGAGTCAGAGAGCCACTGGAGGTTTCAAGCAAGAGAAGGACCTGATGTTCACCTTGAGATGATCACTCTGACTGCTGAATGGAGACAGGAGGGCAGAGTGGAGGTGGGGGGGCTTGTAGGGCGGAGTCGGGAGCCCAGGAAAAAGGGGCGATGGTGTGGCCAGGCTGGTGGCAACCAGGAGCAGAGATGGAGGAGAAAGAGGCACGGTGCCAGGGCTGAGTGACAGACTGGGCCGGAGTGGGGACAGGCAGAGCCCAGTCTAAGAGCCAGGGTTTGGGCCTGAGCAGCCATGACAGGGAGCTTGAGGGGGCACTGGTTTGGGGTGAGACTGCATGATCAGCTTTGGCTGCATTGCATTTCAGGAGCCCTGGGACATCACAGGGAGGAACCTTAGAGGCATTTCTTTGGCTGTGGAATTCCATTCCTGGGCATTCTCGTCCGGCTGTTATGAAATATGAGAAGGATGACTAAATTGCATGATGCCCATTCTGCCCAATAGAAAGCACTAGAGCCAAGGAAGGCCTGCCCTCCAGAGAGTTGGGACAGGAACAACTTGCTGGGCTGTCTGCGGGAAATGGGTCTCTTGAGCAGCATGTGTCCGTCCCAGTCTCTCCCTTAAGAGTTGAAAGGCCTCCTGAAATCTTTAGGCAGCTAGGCGGTCAGGAACAGTAAGCAGGCAGCGCCCAGTGACCCAGCTGGCCAAGCTGGCAGGGTCTGAGCTCACAGGGTTGGGCGGGGCAGCTGGTGAGGAAAGAGGACCATGGATGACGTGGGAAGTGTCAGGGCTGACGGCCAGCACGCAGCACGGAAGGTGTGGCCCAGGCAGCAGAGGCCTTGGGGGTTCAGAGGAGACAGGCTTCATGCAGGGGGTTGGTGCAGGGTTCCAGGGTGGCTTCCTGGTGGTAGAACTGGACTGGCATCAAAGGTATTCCAGGCACCAACTGTGCAGCACAGGGAACTCTGCTAATGTCGTGTGGCAGACTGGATGGGAGGGGAGTTTGAGGGAGAACGCATGCATGTGTGTGTGGCTGAGTCCCTTCGCTGTCCAGTGGAAACTTTCGCAACATTGTTAATTGGCTATACTCCAAATTAAAAGTTAAAAGAAATATTCCAGGCCAAAGGAAGACTATGACCTCAGGTGCGAGGTGCAAGCCTAGGTTTAGAGGGTACCCCAACCAGCCCCAAAGCAGCTGGGTCTCTGAAACATTCTAAATTAGACCAGTCCCTCTGGGGCCTCCCATACCACCCGTGAGGTCTCTAGTGAGGGTTTAGCCACCCCCACCCCTCGCCTGCTTTCCCCTGTCTCCTGAGGAAGAGCCAGCAGGCCCTGGAGTCCCTACCTCTGCAGCCCTGCCCTGCAGAGATTTCTCTGCACTCCTCCCCTGAGCCTGCCCCTCCCCTAAGGCAGAAAGCACCCATCAGGGAGCACAGCCAACACCCACCTTGCTTCCTGCCCCTTGAGGCCTTTAGGGGGTGAGGAGGGGTGAATGAGTGCCAGGGCAAATGCCCCCCTGGGAGGGGAGCCAGAGGCAGCAGGAAACAGCCAGGCCTAGCCTGGCCTTTCATGGGTGCGGCAAGGATGTATGGGACTTGGATGGTTGTCTCCCAGCTCCCCGGGAGATCCAGGGCCTGGGCACGTGGGCTCTGAGAGTGCTGCTGGCACAGCCTCAGTGGGCCTGGGTCAGCCCCCAAGCTGGCAGGCCCCAGGCTAGTGAGCGAGCAGGGCAGTCAGCTTCCCATCCATTAGGCCCCTGGCCTGGGCTGCTATTGCCAAGCAAGCGGACATTCTCCTCTCAGCCCTGGTACCCACTTAGGCGTCGTTAATATTTTACGCTGCATAGCCAGGGATCGATGTCTGGTTTCTAGCTCGGTGTTTATGGGTAGTCACTGAAACTTTCATGGGGGAGGTGTTTGGGAGCACCAGGGGAAACTGAGACAGGAAGCAGCATCGGGGCAGTTCAGGAGGAGCCCCCCTCACCCCGAGATGGCTTCCTTTGCCTGCTCTCTCCTCTGCTCCCTGCCCTCCATCTATTTTAGGTCTAGCACCCTGCTCAGAGAGCCTGCAACAGATGCCAGGCCTTGTATTATCCAGTTCTTCACAAGCCCCTGTAGGGTCTGGATCTTCACCACCACCACCCCTTTTATGAACGCATGTGAGAGTGCTGAGTCACTCAGTCAGTTCTTTGCCATCCCAGGGACTGTAGCCCGCCAGGCTCCTCTGTCCATGGCGTTCTCCAGGCAAGAATATTGGCGTGGACTGCCATTTCCTTCTCCAGGAGACCTTTCCCACCCAGGGACTGAACCCACATCTCCTACATTGCAGGTGTTTTCTTTATTCTCTGAGCTACCACGGAAACCCTTTTATGAACGAGGAATAGGCTTAGGGAGGTTTCATGCCACGGGGCTCTTAACCAGGCTATTGAGTGAAGACTGGCGAACTAACTGGGAAAAAGGCTACACTTTGCTCAGCACTGAAGTGTGTAAATTAGATGCCAGGAGGCTTTTTAACCTTTCTAGACTACCACACAAGCAACTCGTGGGTTCCAACAGAACCACTTAGACCTCTTGCCTTTGGTCAGTGGAGACTCACCACATGCCCACTTAAGTGGAATTGAACGCTGCAGATTTACAGTTCTTTAAAAATATCTCCAATAACTCAGTCTTTTACCCACGTGTGTTAAACAGTGACGTTGAACTGCACAGACAGAGAGAGACGCCAGGCCTTTCTCTCCTTGTTTCCACCAGAAGCAGTGCCCTGTCCTAGGACAACATCTGCTCTGGAATTCAGCAGGCCCGGGGTGCACCTGTATCCCCTCCCATAATCCACCATCTGCTGCTGCTGCTGCTGCTAAGTCGCTTCAGTCGTGTCCGACTCTGTGCGATCCCATAGAAGGCCTCCTACCAGGCTCCTCTGTCCCTGGGATTTTCCAGGCAAGAACACTGGAGTGGGTTGCCATTTCCTTCTCCAATGCATGAAAGTGAAAAGTGAAAGTGAAGTCCCTCAGTCGTGTCCGACTCTTAGCGACCCCAAGGACTGCAGCCTACCAGGCTCCTCCGTCCATGGGATTTTCCAGGCAAGAGTACTGGAGTGGGGTGCCATTGCCTTCTCCGAATCCACCCTCTAGGTCTCAGTTTTCTCATCTGTAAAGTGGGAGAAGAGGAATGCCCACTGGGGGAGCATTTAAGGATTACAAGTAAACCTAAAGGCTCGGCTCGCCTGCAGTTCCAGCAGGGCCTTGGCTGTGCGCTGTGGTTTTCTGCCACGCCACACCCCTCTGCACCTAGGGCGCAGTACATGCTCAGTATTTGTTGAATGAAAGAGCGGTAGTAGAGGCTCCATAAATGGGAGCCGCTACTGTTCAAGCGCTAGGTCCAAACAGGGCCCACTTTCACGGGCGTGGTCCGGGGCTGGATTTTCCCCGCCACTAAGAAACCAGAGAACAGGAGAACTTAGTGTTCACAGCAGCCCACCGTGGCGACGCTGAGTCCTGGGCTGGTGAGTGCACCGCGCGCGCAGCGCCCGCCGGAGGGCAGCAGAGAGTCAAGGCTTCGGCCCCCAAGTCCCGGAGTTTGGGGGCTAGGATTCCGGGCTCCGCCCTGCCACGCCTCCACCTCTCTCCTTTCTTTCTCCTTCCTTTGAGCGGCTTTCCTTTCCTACTCTGTGTCCCCGGGCAGGAAGAAAGCGATCCACAAACGATTTAGCACTCCCTCGAACTGCCCGCGCGTAGCACTTGACATCCGCTCGGCTCTTTCCCACAGCCGGAAAGGCAGGCACCAGCCCCTCTTTGTGGACGAGGAGGAGGAGGCTGCAAGTCCCCGACTCGACCAAGGTCACGCAGCAAAGTCAAGACTTGAAGTCAGCTTCGTAGGCTCTAATGCCAAAGCCCAACTCCCTCCTAAAGCTTGGAGCGCATGAACTCGAGAACTTTGAGTACCAACTTTTCCATTTTTGCACGGAAGCCAGACCAGGGCCAAGTTCAATCTCCGGCCGTGGACTGATGGTTGTGGGAAATACCCTGGGGCGAGAGGGCTTCCCGGATCCTCCGAAGGCCAGCTGTGTCCTGGCCGGCCGGGCGAAGAGCGGCGGTGGCCAGGCTCCGCGCCCCATCGGGAGAGTGGAGCCCCGACTGCCCCCGGGGAGTGGCGCTGCTGCTCCCTTCCGGCCCGGGCCCCCTCCCCAGCCCCACGGCCCCACCCTGCACGAGCGATTCTGTAAAACCGCGGACCGCTCGGTCACGCCGGGGCTGGCTGGGTAGCGCTGGCTCTGCGCCAGGCACCGTCTGCGGGCTGGCCCGTGCGGGGCGGGGCCACCTCCCTCCGCCCCTTCCCGGTCTGGCGCCCGCGGTGTGTGTAGGGGGTGGTGGGAGGGGAGCCCGCAGGGGACTCCTCCCCTGGTGGTCGCCGCGCCCAGGCCAATGAGCGCGCGGGGAGCCGCGATGGAGGCTGGGGCGACCGGGAGCGCTGGGGACCCCCGCCGCCGCCGCCGCCGCCGCCGCGCCCCCGTGCCCTGGAGCCCGTGGGGCTGGAGAGGGGCCGAAAGAGGCGCGGCGCCCGCTCCGGGCATGGAGGCGCCTCTGGCCAGAGCCGGCCACGCGAGCTGCGCTCCGCGCCGCCGCCGCGCCTCAAAGTTTGCCGGCTGACTTGGAAAGTTGCGCTCCGGCTCTGTCGCAGCTCCGCATCCGACCTCCGGGCCGGCCCCAGCTCGCCGCCGCCGCCGCCGCCCTCCTCGGGGCCCCGGCCCAGCCGACGCCTGCAGCCCCGCCTGCCGGGGGCATGTGAGCCGCGGTCTCCCCTAGAGGCCGGGAGGGCTGCACCGGCCCCGGTGCCTCCGGAGGCAGCGTGAGGGCGAGGGGCACGCCCCGGACCCAGGCAGCACGGGCCGCCATGGGCATCCAGGGCATGGAGCTGTGCGCCATGGCCGTGGTGGTACTGCTGTTCATCGCCGTCCTCAAGCAGTTCGGCATCCTGGAGCCCATGTCCATGGAAGGTAACGCGTGGCCACCCGCCCTTTGGCGGCCCTGCGCCGGGGGCCGGCGGTCAGAGGGGAGAGAGCAGCACTTGCGCTCCGGGGTGCGGGTACCCAGGTCCACCCGGCGAGGAGCGGCCCTCGGGGACGCTGTGCTCCGCGGCCCTGCCCGTCTCGGCCACCGCCCCCTCCTGGCTCCCGAGGGCTGGTCTGGATCTAAGGGCGCATAGAGGGCTCAGACTGAAAAGCCCCAGAGCGGGTGCAGCCGCGGTGTTCGAGATGGGTGTAAGTGAGATCCCGGGAGAAGCCTTGAGCTGGCATCCCCGGCTGTCCTAGGCCCGCTGGTCCGAGCTGCCCCCGGTGAGCTTGGTGCCCGGCGGTGGGAGTTGGCGGAGGGTGAAGATAGCAGGGACTACCCTCGGCCCGGGCGTCTGGCTGCAGCAGCGAGTAACACAAAGCCTCTGTCTCGTGATGAGGCCGTCCCTTCACCCGAAGCCCACATCCAGTGCCCTCTCCCCAGGCAAGACTCGCGAATGGGTAACCAACCCTCAGGCGCCACTGTTTTTGTCCCAGTAAATATTAACCGAGGAGACAGACAAACTCTTAAATCAGACACTGCCGGTGTCCCTGAGACCCCTGACACGTAGGTACCCTTAAGAGTTGCTTCCTGACACAGTACCTCCCACCCACCTCTGGGCAGGTTAGGAGAGGAAGCCCCTCCAGGGCACATCCATTGTGAAGGGGGACCTTGACCCACCAGGGCTGTAACATCGTCTGTGTCCTGTCCCTCTGGACTGTGGGGAAGGGGCTGGCCAGTCTTCTTTCTGTCACCTGTGCGCCCCTGCGGTCCTCAGGGGAGAATGAGCATCCTGCCTGCCTCAGCACTCCACTGACCTTGCCAGGCTCCAGCTCCTGGGACTAAAACCCAGAGGCTTGGGGAGGGGAGGAGCGAGAAACTACCCTTGCCTCTGAACTGTCCAGCACACCTTCTGGCCTAGGGGTGTGCCCCCCCAACCCCCTGCAAAGGGCTGCTGAGGGAAGGAAGGGGCCCCAGGACCAGGAGGCCAGGCCCAGGTCTGACTTGTTGCCTGAAGCTCGTGGCCGTGTGCCCTTCAGAAGGCACTGAGCCGCATCACACCCTTTCAGGGTGAGTTCAGGAGACCCCGAGAGAAGGGGCTTGCTGAAGGTGGTTCTCAGAGGCGCCGTCTTGGACTTTACATTGTAGCTGGGGAGATAGGCTCCCCTGGTGGTTCAGATGGTAAAGATTCTGCCTGCAATGCAGGGGACCCAGGTTCAGTCTCTGGGCCAGGAAAATCCCCTGGAGAAGGGAATGGCAACCCACTCCAGTATTCTTGCCTGGAGAATCCCATGGACAGAGGAGCCTGGCGGGGTATATATAGTCCGTGGGGTTCCAGAGAGTTGGAGCGACTGAGCGACTTTCACTGGGAAGGTGATTGCCCANGAGAAGGGAATGGCAACCCACTCCAGTATTCTTGCCTGGAGAATCCCATGGACAGAGGAGCCTGGCGGGGTATATATAGTCCGTGGGGTTCCAGAGAGTTGGAGCGACTGAGCGACTTTCACTGGGAAGGTGATTGCCCAAACTGGGCCAGCATTTGGCTGGATGGATAGTGGGCCTGGTAGGAAGAGTCTGTGACAGGCACCTCCATGGGAAATACAGGCAGGGGTAGGGGGCATCTCACCCAGTGGTGCCCTCAGAGCCCAGGCCTCCTGCGTGCACGAGTGCACCCCCACCCCCCATCCTTTCTCACCTGGAGTCCATCGTAGGCAGGGGGATTTGGTACTCGTGAATCTGAGGCCCTTGGGCCCTCCTGGGACCACCAGCCAGCCTCACTCTACTTGTTATTGACACTACCCACTCTTCTTAGGGAGCCCATCACGCTTGTGGTTCTTGGAGCTTGAAGTTTACCTTTGCGATTTCTAAGAAGGGATTTATTTACAAGGTGGATCGGACGGGCAGGAGCACAGGTGGTTTATTCAGCTTGCTGAGAAGCCCACTTCTGGTTCTAATAAGTTTGTCTTTTCTGGTATATCTGTCCACTCATGCCCTCTGACTTCTGGGGTCTCGATGCACTGGGAGGCGCACGGAGCCTCAGGGTCAGCCAGAGATCCCTGAGCTCGGATCTCCCATCACCCACACATACTGGCTTAACCTGTTTGAGCCTTGGCCTGACTATCTATAAAGTGGGGCCAGTAATAATGCCTGCCCCGTAGGGCTGCAACAGACTTTGAAACTAGTTGAGTAAAGGCTTTAATGTCCTCAGGATCATTCTTGGTGTGTAGTAACTGCACAAACTTTGTGAACCATGGCTATCACCAGTAATTAGAGGATGATTACTCAACAGCAGAATTGAGTCACAGTTGAACATATTCTCTCACTCAGATCAGCCACCTCTTCCTGCATCAGAGGAAGGGAATTCTGAGTACCAGATGGTCCGTGTTGATGGCAATGATGCCAGCTAAGTGCCTGGAAGGGCCCATTGGCCAGGCAGTGTCTATGGGACTGTCATGGGCTATGAGGAGCCCAGGCCCTTGGACCCCTACCTGGATGTGAGCTGGCACTGAGAGAACAGGGCACCCCTCCAAGAAGACGTGCATTTAATTGGTTGTTGTCTCTTGTCCTCTTTGAGCCTCCATAGTTCTCATCTGTAAGAGACCGGAGTTATGGTGCCCCTGGGGACTGTTAGGAACTAATGGATTTGAGTTCTGGGGACACAGGCTTCTAGAAGAAGATGCAGAAGTTGAAAGACCTTCCTCTCTGTCCTACCAGTCTCTGTCTCTAGGCGACTTCATTGGTGGGGAGTTCCAGCCTGGCTTGGCCACTAGCTCACTGGCTGACCTTGGTGCATCAAACCTTCTCAAGCCTCAGTCTCCCAGATTCCCAGGTTGCTCAATGGTAAAGAACCTGCCTGCAGTGCAGGAGACGTGGGTTTGATCCCTGGGTCTGGAAGATCCCCTGGAGAAGGAAATGACAATGCACTTCAGTATTCTTGCCTAGGAAATCCCACGGACAGAGGAGACTGGCAGGCTACAGTCCATGGGGTTGCAAAGAGTCTAACATGGCTTAACAACTAAGCAAGAACAAGAACATGAGGATACTGATAGAATATTTCCCCTGTATACCTCCCAGGGGTGTGGTGAGCTGAAGCACTTTGAAAAAGTTCCCGACCAGACACAAATTTAAGCAATCTTATAAGTGTGGACACCCTGGTGAAAAGTGAGCCTGGACCCGTAAGCTTGTTGCTCATTGGTAAGGCTGGCCCGGCCCTGACACCAGACTTTGCCGTCCACATCTTATCTTGGTCCACATTTTCCAAGCTCTAACTAGTAGCTGTCCACAGAGAGCAGTTTTGCTCCTCAGTGGATGTTTGGTGGTGTCTGGAGGCATTCTGGATTGCCACAATTGACGGGGAGGGTACCAGTGGCATCAAGTGGATAGAGGCTAGGGATGCCGCTAAACATCACCCTGGCCCAGGCAGCTCCTCACCACAAAGAATGCTCAGGCCCAGGGACTTCCCTGGCAGTCCAGTGGCCAAGACTCTGTGGCCCCAGTGCAGGGGGTATGGGTTCAGTCCCTGCTCAGGGAGCTAAGATCCCACATGGCACGAAGTGTGGCCACAAAGTAAAAAAAAAAAAAAAAAAAAAAATAAAGAATGCTCAGACCCAAATGTCAGCAGTAAAGTTGAGAAACCTTGTTCTAGAAGGAGACTGGCCAGGGGCTAGGAGAGCTGCCTTTCAGCTCTGACGTGGTCCCTGACATGCCGAGATTAACTTGGNAAAAAAAAAAAAAAAAAAAAATTTAAAGAATGCTCAGACCCAAATGTCAGCAGTAAAGTTGAGAAACCTTGTTCTAGAAGGAGACTGGCCAGGGGCTAGGAGAGCTGCCTTTCAGCTCTGACGTGGTCCCTGACATGCCGAGATTAACTTGGGGAAATCACTCTTCCTGTCTGAGCTCCACTTCCTTGTCTGTAAGTGGGGACCTTGTCTGTAAGTGGGGAATGGGATTAGAAGCACCATCTCCCCCGAGAACTCCCCCTGACCCTTCTGAGTCCCTGCCCCTGGGGTTGTATTAGATGACCCTGTCCTGGAATTTTCTAGATCCCTGTCCCCACTTATGGTGACCTCTCCAAAGCCTGCAAGCACTGTGTCCATACACTTGTGGCCCCAAGGTGTGCCCAGCACTGCCTGCCAAACAGCAGGTGTGGAGTCTGGATAAATCAAATGCCATTTTCAGCCATACTTACGGGACACCCATTGTATACCAGGCCTGGAACACCAGAAATGCAAGGTCTTGGCCCTCCCTGTAGGGTGGCCCTGGCAGACACCCTTGGAGGGGAGTTCCCTCTGGCTGGGGTTGGGGCAGAGCTGGTGGCTCGTGGGGGCCTGAGTACAGACGGGTAAAGAGAACAGAGTGGAAGGGGAAGGATGGGGACTGCCCACGTGGAGACAGCCTCCTCCGGGGTTTGGTCTGCCTGTTGGCAGAGCCAGTGCCTCCATGGCGGGTTCCCACGGGTTCCAAGAGTTGGGCTGGTTATGTTCATTCACTGCAGAAATGTGCTGCAGCGCCAAGGGCAGGCTGACCAACCTCTGGGTTCAAGAGGAATTGGAACCAGCAAGTGTGGACAGAGCAGCTCGGAGCTTTGCTGCAAAGGGGAGTGAAGCCAGATACTGGCTGGCAGGGAAGCATCATAGTGCAGAGCCTCTCTGGGGTGTCAGGGCAGCCAGGTGGGGGGAGTCATGCACGGGGCTGCCCCTCGCCCAGTACCTTGTGCCCTTAGCTCAAAGGACTGAAAACTCGGAGCCACCCTTCCCTCGCCCCTGCAGGCGGGTCTTGCGCAGAGAGGGCTGTGTTGAGTCGGGGACACAGGACAGGGACTAAGGCTTTTACTCAATGGGAAGAAAGCCTGGTCTGTAACCTGTCAGACCATGGTACGACTTTGCACACGTGCTGTGTTGCTTCAGTCGTGTCTGACTTTTTGCAACCCTATGGATTATAGTGTGCCAGGCTCCTGTGTCCATGGGATTCTCTAGGCAAGAAACTGGAATGGGTTGCCATGCCCTCCTCCAGGAGATCTTCCTGACCCAGGGGTCGAACCCACATCTCTTACATCTCCTGCATTGTCAGCCAGGTTCTTTACACTAACACAAACAACCGTGGAATATTCAACCATAAAACAGTTTTCTTTTAAAGCCTTATGCTCTCATGCCTTTGACAAAATGCTTGTTTGCTAAAGAGGTGAAATCTGTATTGCCGGTCCCCCGGTTATCACGAATGCTTGATGGAGAGGGGATGGTCCCAGACCAGCCCTTAGAGAGGGAAGGGAAGGGCTGAGCACGAGGGAGACTGTGGAGGCAAGTTTTGCTCCATGGCTTTGCTGAACAAGGCTACTCAGCGTGGCGAGGAACGCGGTGCAGGCGGCTGTCTAAGCCCAGGCCTTGCCCTGGCCCACGTGACAGCCAGGGCCAGTGGCTTCTTCACCTCTTGCCAGTCTTTCCTCTCTGTGTCTCTTTGTTTGACCCCCGAGACCAGAGAGGCCATTCTGGAATGGAGATCAGACAAGCCCTTCCCGCTCTTCGGCTCTTATGTGGTTCTCATGCCCACATACCTCTTGGCATACCCTGGCACCCCGGGGTGCCCTCTGACCCTGCTGTCATTGCACCTGATTCTTGGAATATTGCTTCTCTCTGATTCCTCACCCATCCCCTGCCCAACAGGTGTAAGCAACAGGGAATGTTGCTTCAAGAGACAGGCCCAGCCTGGAGACATTAAAATTGACACCCAAGGGACTTCCCTGGCGGTCCAGTGGCTAAGACTTCTTGCTTCGCAATGCAGGGGGCCCAGGTTTGACCCCTGGTCGGGAAGCTACATCCCCGTATCTCACAACTAGAGTGTCCCACATGCTGCAGCTAAGACCTAGCGCAGCCAAATTAAAAAGAAAAAAGTTGACATCCCAGCCAGTAATTCATGGACCCACCCAAGAAAACAGCTGTGAGGGATCCGACCCAACGTGTGTCACAGGGCACCTCCCACACTGCGTGGGGGCCCTGCTCCAGACTGGGTGAGCTGTGAGCAGACAGGAGGGCCAATTGGCTTGTTCTCCTTGAGCTGCTGTAACGTGGACTGTCGCCCGCCGGGCTCCTCTGTGCACAGGAGTCTCCAGGCAAGAGCGCTGGACTGGGCTGCCACGGCCTCCTCCAGGGGCTCCTCCCCACCCCGGGATCAGTTCCGGGCCTCTTGCACTGCAGGCGGATTCTTTACCATCTAAGCCGCCAGGGAAGCTCTAATGGAATATCACAGACCAGGGACCTTAAACAACAGAAGTGTATTTTCCCACGATTCTGGAGGCGGGAAGTCCCCAGTCAAGGTGCCAGCAGAGTGGGTTTCTGTTGAGGCCTCTCTTCTCACGTAGACGGTACCTTCTTGCTGTGTCCTCATGTGGTTTTTCCTTCCCTTCCTTTTGGAAGGGAAATCACTCTTCATCCTCTTATAAGGTCAACAAATCCTTTTGGACTAGGACCCCACCTTTATTAGGATTTCATTTAACCTTCAGTTCAGTTCAGTCGCTCAGTTGTGTCTGACTCTTTGCAACCCCATGAACTGCAGCATGCCAGGCCTCCCTGTCCATCATCAACTCCCGGAGTCCACCCAAACCCACGTCCGTCGAGTCGGTGATGCCATCCAGCCATCTCATCGTCTATCATCCCCTTCTCCTCCNTGGTGATGGACAGGGAGGCCTGGCGTGCTGCGATTCATGGGGTCACAAAGAGGCGGACATGACTGAGCAACTGAACTGAACTGAACTGAAAGACCTTATCACACTGGGGATTAGGGCTTCAGCATATGAGTTGTGGGTGGAGGGGGAAGTGCTTCCCTGGTGGCTCATGATAAAGAATCCACCTACCAGTGCAGAAGATGCCGGTTCAATCCCTGGTCAGGGGACGATCCCACATGCCTAGGAGCAACTAAGTCCATGCACCAGGGCCATAGAGCCTGTGCTTTAAAGCCCAGGACCTGCAACTACGGAACCCGTGTGCTGTGACTGCGGAAGCCTGCACACCTCAACTGGAGAGTAGCCCCCCTTGCTCCAACTTCATTGCTGCTGAGGGCAACAGCATTGAAGACCCAGCACAGCCAAAAATTAGTACGTTATCTTTTTTTTTTCAATTGGGCTTCCACAATGGCTTAGCAGTAAAGAATCTGCCTGCCAAGGCAGGGGACATGTGAGACTGGGATTTGATCCCTGGCTTGGGAAGATCCCCTGAAGTAGAAATGGCAGCCCACAGTGTTCTTGCCTGGAAAATCTAATGGACAAGGGAGCCTCAATGGCTGCAGTCCACGGGGTTGCAAAGGGTCAGACATGCATGCATGTGGTAATAGTGCAATTAAAACAAAACCAAAACATGTGAGTTGTGGAAAGAGACAAAACTCTGTCCATCACACCAGCAAACAGAGAAATACATATATGCCCGAAAGTCATGGGCAGATGAAGACAGTGAAACAGAGACAAGGGAAGATAGGAATGGCGGGGCGCACGACACCCTGGAGGAGGTGACAGGCAAGCAGAGGAAAGCAGGCAGTGTGGATTCTGAGGAAGAGCGTTCAGGCCAGAGGGCAGCAACGGAGTGCGCCTGGTGGGCTTGAGCAGCTAGAGGGGCAGCATGGGTGAATCCAGGGAGTGGTGAAGGGAGGGACCCAGGAGATGAGGTCAGAGCTGGGGGCAGGCAGCACAGCTATTGGTCATTTACAGACTTCTGTGTGTATACTCAGAGGCTGTGGCACGAAGGGGGACCTGAGAATATGTTTTCAGCAGCTTCCTCCAGCCCTATTTGTAAAATAGACCAGCAGGATGCAGGGCAGAAGCAGGAAGGCAAGGCCGAAGAGTCGGTTGTGGGGAGGGCCAGTGGAGGTGGGAGCGGGCTCAGAGGCGGGTGCCGGTTGAAGGGGAGCGCTGGCAGGGTTTGCATGGGGGCTGAGGGCTGAGAGGAAGGTCTACGCCCAGGCTTTTGGTGAGAGCATCCACAGGGTGGAGTTGCCATCAGCTGAGCCGGGGAAGGCTGTGGGTGGAGTGGGTTTGCAGGGGGAGATTAGGAGCTCAGTTTGGGTTTGGTCCACCTAAGGACCTCCTGGATTTCCACTTGCAGGTGGTAAGCAGGCAGGTGAGTCCAGAGCTCAGGAAGAAGTCAGCCCACATTTCCTGACTGAGGCTTGACTCTGTAAGGAACTTGCTGATTTTGCAGGTTCATCAGGTGTGACTTTTTTCCCCTCATCGGTCTCAGATGCGTTTTTCGTACTCATGATTCTGAACACCGATGTGCCTGTTTATTAGCTGTTCCCGTTTCCTTATCTATCAATTTAACCATTTCTCCTGGGATTGCTGAGCTTATTTTCCAAGTCACGAATGGTTCTTCCCGACCAAAGGTGTTTTTGCTCTCTCTCTCCCCTCTCTTGATCTGGGGACTCTAATTACTTTTAAATATTTTTATTAACTATACTAAATGCATTATGGCTTTCCCGATGATTTGGCTGGTAAAGGATCCATCTGCAATGCAGAAGACCCAGGAGACTCGGGTTCAATCCCTCGGTCAGGAATATCCCCCAGAGGAGGGCACGGCAACCCCCTCCAGTATTCTTGCCTGTAAAATCCCATGGACAGAGGAACCTGGTGAGCTACAGTCCATGGGGTCACAAAGAGTTGAGCACAACTGAGAGACCAAGAACGTTAACAGACACATTAAATGCATATGTAAGGATGGAGATATATATATATATATATATATATATAAACACGGAGTCCTCACTACTGGACCACGAGGGAATTCCCCTTGGTTTTGAATTTTATACAAAAAACAAACTAGAATCATGGTCTCCTAGGACTATTTTTTCTGCTACACTGTTTCTAAGACTTACCCACATTGCTCTGTGTTATAGGTCATTCATTTTTCACTGCAGTGTAACCTTTCCTCCGGTGGGGGCACAATCTATTTATCTGNCCCCTTGGTTTTGAATTTTATACAAAAAACAAACTAGAATCATGGTCTCCTAGGACTATTTTTTCTGCTACACTGTTTCTAAGACTTACCCACATTGCTCTGTGTTATAGGTCATTCATTTTTCACTGCAGTGTAACCTTTCCTCCGGTGGGGGCACAATCTATTTATCTGCTCTGTTGTCCATGGACGTTTGGTTGATTCAGGCTATCTTTACTGTGGAGTCCTCCAGGGGCCCCTGGGCAATGGTTTTCTCTGGCATGTATACCCCAGGGAGGATTACTGTGCCCTAAGGGTAGTTGTGCGTGCTCAGCCATGTCCGACTCTTTGTGACCCCATGAACTGTAGCCCGCCAGCCTCATCTGTTCAGGGGATTCTCTAGGCAAGAATACTGGAGTCGGTTGCCTTTTCTAAGGTATGCAGATGTGAAGATGCACGCGGTTTTCCACAGTGGTTGTACCAATGTGCACAGTCACCAGCATGTTTAAAAATGACCATTGATCTGTGTCCTCTCCTGGGACCCTTATCTCATTATTCTTGTTTCTTGTCAATCAGAAGGTGTGGTCGTCTCATCGTAATTCGCATTCTCTGTTTGTTGAGGAGGTTGTGCCATCGTCCTGTCCATATTCATGTCTCTGGTCTCCTTTTCCGATGTTCCTCAATGCTAGACCTTCTTCTTCCATCAGCTGTAAATATTGCCTGCTGTCTCCTCCCTCTGTGTTGAGCATCCCTCGTGGTCCTGGTGCCTTTTGTTGAACAGAAGTCCTTTGATGTGATGGAGTTCATCAATTTTTGTCCTTTCTGGTTTGAAGTTTTAAGAAATCGTCCCCCACCTTTAGGTTGGCGAGATACTGTTTTACATTTTATTCTTATTTATTTATTGTAAAGTTTTGTTTATGCTTGGCTGCACTAGGTCTTTCTTGCTGGAGGCGGCTTCTCTAGTTGCAGCAAGCAAGGGCCACACTCTAGTTGCAACTTGCGGGCTCGAGAGCTTTGGCTCAGGGGTTGGGGCACACAGACTTCGTTGCGCCGGGGCATGTGGTATGTGGGATCTTTCCAGACCAGGGATCAAACACATGTCCCCTGCACTGGCAGGCAGATTCTTAACCAGTGGGTCACCAGGAAAGCCTACATTTTATTTTAACTCTAGAGCTCACTTTTCACGTGTTGTCTTTAGTTAATCTGGGGCTTGCTTTTGCACATGGTATTTATTTTCTTTATATGATGATTTATTTTCTTTATATGATGAGTCAGTTTTCCTATTCTATTATACTAAACTACTGGCCTTTCCCCAAAGCTTCTGGGAAGGTCCCGCTATACCTCAGCCTCTTTTTGACCTCTCTGGTCTGTTTGTTAGTGTGTTTGTCTGTTCTTGTACCAAGCACACAATTTTTATTACAGCGATTATAAATGTTTTAGTGTATAATAGGGAAAACTCTCTCTTTACTCCTCCTTTCTAGATTCTTATGGATTTTTAACTTCTTTATTGTACATTTCAGAGTAAACTTATCAAAGTCCTCAAAAATCCAACTGGATTTTTGATTGAGATGGTGTTGAATTTATAATTTATCACAGGAGAAATAACATCTTTATAATGTTATTATAATCATATCTAGGATGGAATGTCTTACTTATTCAGATTATCTTTCTTTATAGAGGTTCTTTGAGGTTTGGTTAATACTTAGATACTTTTTACTTTTTATTTCTATTATGAATGTTGTTTTTATTGTATTTTCTAGGTGGTTATTACTGGTATAGAAAATTGCTATTGATTTTCATAAATTAATCTTACATCTGAACATATACTGAACTCTCATGTACATTGATTCTTTTGGTCCCTGTAGGGACCATGTCATCTATAAATAGTGTTAATTTTATCTTATGCTTCCCAACTCTTACACTGTTTGGGGTTGGTTTGTTTGTTTTTTCCTTTTTCAAAATTTCCTTAGAGTATTTGCCAGACATCATTTAATGATAACTGTGGCCAACCTTGGCTTGTCCCAGATCTTAAAGAAAATGTGTGTGAGCCTTTGCCATTAAACCTAACATTTTCTGTAAAGAAATATTTGTTTTACAAATATAAGCAACATCAAGTTTATAAAGTTCCCTTATAAAGTTCCTAGTTTGCTAAGAGTTTTTGCTTATTTTAATTATAAATAGATGTGGATGTTTATCACATGCTTTTTCTGTGTTAGGGTTTTCATATGATTTTCTCTCCTTACACTCTTAGAGATAAAACTTTTTTGATCCTGGTGTACTTTTTTTTTTTTAATTCAGTTGGATTAAGTTACCTAACATGCTTTAAGATTTTGCATCTATGTTCCAAAGTGAAATGGGCACATAAATTTCTTTTTGTTCATTTGTTTGTTTTTCCAGCTGTATTAAGCTATAATTAACACCTGACATTGTGTAAACATATGTAAAGATCGCCCACAATAAAGTTAACTGATGCATCCATCACCTCAGATAATTACCTTTTTTTTTGTTATTGTGGTGGTGGGGAGAACATTGGAGATCTGCTCCCCAGTGGTTAAGAATCCACCTTGCAATGCAGGGGACACAGGTTTGATCCCTGGTCGGGGAACTAAGATCCCACATGTCTTTTGGAACAACTAAGTCTATGCATTGCAACTACGGGAGCCCACGAGCTCTGGAACCCACACCGAAGCTAAGACTCAGTGCAGCCAATAGTTAATTAATTACTTAATTAAAAAAATAATTTTAAAAGATCTACCCCTTAGCAACTTTCAAGGGTACAGTACAGTATTGCTAACTGTAGTCACCATACCGTAGCTTAGATCCCCCAGAAGTTATTCCTCTTATACTTGGAAGCTGGTGCCCTTTGACCAACACCTCACCAGCCCCTACCCCCTCTGTTTCCTGGCAACCACCAGCCTACCTCAGTTTCTATGAGTGTGGCTGATTTAGGTTCCACGTATAACTGAGATCATACAGTGTTTGTCTCTCTTGACTTCTTCGCTTAGCGTAATATCCTCAAGGTTCATCCGAGTTGTCTCTATACTTTTCGTTCTCGTATTGTCCTTGTATGACTGAGGAGTCAAGATGACTCCTGATCACTGGATAATCGATATGGAGGTCACTGGTGATCTAAGAAAAGCAGTTTGCTTGGAGTGCACAGGCCCCATAGGAGTAAGATCAAGGGAGACTAAAAGGAGAGGAAGTGTAGACGGTGAGTTAAAGAAGAGAAAAAAGCAACAGCTTGAGAGGAGAGTAGCGTCAGTGGAGTTTTGTTTTCCGTATTTCCAGTGAAAGAACCCGCCTGCCAGTGCAGGAGACCTAAGAGACACGGGCTCAATCCCTGGGTTGGGAAGATCCCCTGGAGGAGGGCGAGGCAAGCGCTCCAGTGTTCCTGACTGGAGAATCCCACGGGCAGAGGCGCCTGGCGGGCTGTGGTCACATGACTGTTGCGACTTAGCACGTGATTCTTACTGGCGTGCGGTGGTGTTGCATTGTGGCTTTAATTTGTGCTTCTTTAATTGAATACGGTGTTAACCATCTTTCTCATGTTTATTTGCCACCTGTATATCCTCTATGGTGAAGTGCTTGGTCAGGGTTTTTTTTTTTTACCCATTCATTAATATTAATTTGAGTTGTACTTTTTCTTACTGATAAATTTTGAGAGTTCTTTATATATTCTGAACATCCTTTGTTAGAAGTTCGGTTTGCAGATCTGAAGTTTCCCTTTCTATTTAACAATGTCTCTTAGAGAGCAAAACTTTTCTTCCCTGGTGGCTGAGACGGTAAAGTGTCTGTCTGCAATGGGGGAGACCAGGATTCGATGCCTGGGTGGGGAGGATCCCCTGGAGAAGGAAATGGCAATCCACTCCAGTACTATTGCCTGGAAAATCCCATGGACAGAGGAGCCTGGTAGGCTACAGTCCATGGGGTCGCAAAGAGTTGAACACGACTGAGCGACTTCACTTCACTTACAGAGCAAAACTTTTCTTATTAAGAAGTACAGTTTTTCAGTGTTTTCTTTTATAAGTCATTCTGTTGGTGCCATGCCTAAGAACTCTTTGCCTAAATCCAGGCCATAAAGACTTTCTCCTGTTGTTTTCTAAAAGTTTTATAGTTTTACATCTGACTTTTAAATCTATGCTCCCCATTTTGAGTTAATTTTTGTAGAAGAAATAAGGTTTAGGTCAAAGTTCAGTTTTTGAGTACATGGATGTCCAATTTTTCTGGCACCATTTGTTGAAAACAAACTTTTTCCATTGCATTGCTTTTGCACGTTTGTGAACAGTCACCTCAGTCATTTATGTGGATGTCTTTCTGGGCTCTCTGTTTTGCCCGCTGATCTGTGTCTGTCTTTTCTCCAGCACTTCACACTCTTCATTATTATATCTGTATAATGTCTTGACATCAGATAGACCGATTTATACCACTTTTTTCTTTTATCTAATCCATTTATTTTGCCTTTCCACATAAGTTTTAGAATCAGTGTGTCTATATCTACAAAGAAAAAAATTGTCCTGGGATTTTTACTGGAATTATGTTAAATCTGTAAATCGTTTTGAAGATAATTGACATCTTTAGAATGCTGAGTCTTTCAATCCGTGAACACAGTGTGTCTCGTGACTTATTTAAATCTTCTGTGATTTCTTTTATCTGCATTTTGTAGTTTTCAATACACAGATTATGTACACGTTTTGTTAGATTGTTTTACCTATTTATTTTTACATTTTATATTATTTTGTTGTTTATTATTATCATTTTACATTTTATATTTCATTATTTGTATATTTTTCATATTTTAATCTATCTTCCCTACATCACTTATGGGCTGGGTGATTGTAATTAATATAACAAGTTTTTAGAATTTTGGTTTCCAATGGTACATTGTTGATCAATAAAATGGAACTGATTTTTTTTTTAATAGGGACCATTTTTTGAAATTATATATTTATTTATTTTGGGCTACACGGGGTCTTTGTTGCTGCATACAGGTTTTCTATGGAACTGTGATTGATTTTTGTATTGACTTGGTATCCTGTGACCTTGCTAAGCTCATTTATTAGAGGATTTTTTGGTGTGTTCTTTGAGACTATCTACATGGATAATTATGTCATCTGTAAAGAGGGATGGTTTGGGTATCTTATTTCTAATCCGTGTCCGTGTGACCCTGCTGTCCATTTTGATGTGTTGTGATTAAATACAAGATCTGGTCCCTACCCTACAGACAGAGAACTTGAAATTTTACTTTCTACTCAAATGTGAATTAAGCCCGTCCACGAAATGCAGCCAGGCAGCAGTGTGATGAGCCAAGAGGGGTGCCCTTCCCATTCCTGGGGGGAATCCGGGAGGGCTGCATGGAGGAGGTGGTCCAGGAATTGGGTCTTAAAGGTCAAGGTGCCCTGTAACTCGTCTCTGTCTTTCTCCTTTCCCCCTCCCCTTGTTTAGTGCGTTTCCAGAACAAGACTCACTGCCACCTCCCACCCCCATCCCACCGTATGGCTGAGAGGGTGGGCATGCTCCAGGTGAGCCCAGCAGGGAGGGCCCATTGTGTGTGAGGAGCAGAGAGACCAGGAGGCACAGCTGAGTGTGCTGTTCAGCTGCAGCCGGTCCGTTTGTGCAGTGCACAGCCTGGGCAGCCGCAGCCGGTAGTCACGCAAGGAGAGCCTCCCCACTCCTTGCTTCCACCCAGAGCCTGGCACCCACACTGGAGAGAGACGGGGGCGGGCCACCTGTTCCACCCTCCTGGGCCTGTGTCCCCCTCCAGATAGCAGCGACAGCGAGCTGGAGCTCTCCGCAGTGCGCCACCAGCCGGAGGGGCTTGACCAGTTGCAGGCACAGACCAAGTTCACCAAGAAGGAGCTGCAGAGCCTCTACAGGGGCTTCAAGAACGTGAGTGCCCCGCGTCCCCCACCCCCAGGGTTGGCCCTGATCCCCCGGCTCTCCTGTGCTGGCTCCAGGGTGCTGGCACGCCTTCTGGAGATTCCCCCTGGCACAGTGCATACCCCAGGGGCTTTATGGCGCTCGTGTTTTGTGGGACAGCTGTCTGCGGGGAGGGCCAAGGCCCAGAATCGCTGTTCTGAAGGCACTTCCCTTATGAGTGCCTCAGTGCTGGTGCAGTGGAGGAACATGGGGACAGACCAGCCTAGCATGAGGGGTCCTGCCACCCTCTCCCGCCCACCCCTCCCACGATGCCCACTCCACTGGGCTTTCCCCTAGGGGGGGCTGGGGGAGCCCAGCAGTGCCTTGAGCAGCAGGCGTCGGCCAGAGGGAAGAGAGAGGCCAGGCCCCCTGGAGTCGGGGTGCAGGGCAAGTGGCTGGGGTCACTGAGAGGCATCCCTTCCTACTGCAGGAGTGCCCCACTGGCCTGGTGGATGAAGACACGTTCAAACTCATTTACTCACAGTTCTTCCCTCAGGGAGGTGAGTCCAAGGCCCATGGTTCCTCCCGAAGTCCCCACTTCCCTGTGGCTGCCCTGCAAGGTGTGGGCTTCCCTGTTATAAGGAGGGGACCCTCAGCCCCCCCACCACATCCTCCCCACCATTCCTTGCCTGGTGCTGCCTCCGTCCAGTAGGAAGGGCGGACTCCAGCCCAGGATGCAGTGGGAATGCCCAGTGGAGCAGCATGGGGTTGGGATGGCCAGGCAGCCTGGACACTCCCAGCCTTGCCCTTGGTCTCCTTAGATGCCACCACCTACGCACACTTCCTCTTCAACGCCTTCGACGCCGATGGGAATGGGGCCATCCGCTTTGAGGTAGGTCCCTGTCGACCGCCCCCGCATCCCTGGCTCCTGCATCTCCCAGACGTGGCGCCACCCCCTCAGGGCCGTCCAGAGGCTCAGATGCGACCCTGGTGTCAGCGGCCCAGTGTGTCACCCAGGGAACACACGGTCTCCATGTGGCTGGCCCTGGGCCTGTTGAAGTCAGGATAATTCGAGTTTGCTGTCTGGCCATCCTATTCCCAGTCTTTCCTTCCAGCTCTGCCAAGCCAAGGTGCACTGAGGTGGTAGTTACCCAATGGAAATTTGCATTTGAAAAGGGAGCAAGGTTTAACTAGAGATCTGTGCCCAGAATTTACCCCTTTGCCCCCAAACAGGCAGAGCATCCCTGCCTAAACAGGCTAGGGGGTCGTCCCAGCCACAGTGTGAGCCAGCCTCGTGCTCCCCCACCACTGGGAAAGCAGCCGCCTGCCCCCAGGAGGGCCCTGCCTGGGCTCTGAGTGGGTAGCACGTGGGCCCCACCGACACCTAGCCACACGGCATCAGTTGAGAGAGGCCCCAGCCGCGGAGCCCAGGCCCCTAAAAATAGCTGCAGGCAAAAAGCTGAAACCTCTTTGGAGAGGAAAACCTTGCTGAGAGCCAGGCTTAATCAATAACCACCCAGCTCGGCTTCCAAGGCCAAGGGCAGCTGACCGGAAAGTGAGAGAGAAAGCCCCTGGACCGGCCAGGGTAATAACCCGAGATTCCGCTCAGCTTCCCTTTATGCTCACATGCAGCCCGGCTCACTGACATCGCCCGGGCGGGGCGGCCCAAGGGCATCACCAGCTCTGTGCCCACAGAGCCCCCACCTCCCTGGGCCACACTTGTAGTGTGCCTGTGAGCTTACAGTGCTTTCAGCTTTTCTGTTTTCAGTTCTGCTTGCACATGGTAAAATTACAGTCGGTCCAAAGGAGTCAACAGGGAGCATTCACTGTTGTCCCTGGTCCCACCCCAGCCTCCACCGGGACCAGGTTCTTGCGCGTCCTGTGAGAGGCAGCTGAGGCTCCTGGAGTGAAGTGCTGGAATCACCTGTTTGACCCACCCAGGCAGGGCTCGAATGAGGGTGCCTCTTGTTCAGGAGTCGGATGACCAGACCGCTTAGCGAGGCCCTGGCACAGTACTGGGGGTCGGGAAGGCCTCTGTCAAGCTCCTGTGGTCCCTTGGGAGTGGTCAATGGTGGATCTTTGTTGGGGGTGCCGGTGCTGATCCCCTTCTGCTAGGCACCGTCTCAGAAAGTTGTACATCTCTGGCATGAAATTAATTCCTCAGGTTCCTTCCAAGGAAGTCTGTTTACCTTGAGGACCGTCTTCCTTGTTCACCTGCAGGATCTTGGTATCAGAGCTCTGCTCTAGGAAGCCTTTTTGGAGTATACTTCTCAGGGACCTTCCACTGGGCAGGGCCTAATCCTGGGTGCACCACAGTGGGGACCCCTGTGGTCAGGAAGAATCTGGAGGGGGTGGGGTGGGGGGACACTCGGCCCACCTCGCTGCGTCAGACCAAACCTCTCAACATGCCCTTAAAACCGAAAGTCAGGGGGCTTCCTTGGTGGTCCAGTGGTTAAGAGTCCAGCTTCCAATGCAGGAGACGTGGGTTCGATCCCTGATCAGGAAACTAAGCTCTCACTTGCTGTGGGGCAACTAAGACCGAATGCAGCCAAAAATAAAAAGAAATATATGAATGTTTTAAAACAAAGAAACCAGAAAGTCAGATCTGCTTATTAGTATTTACAACAATTCAAATCCTTTTTGTATATTCTTGAGATAAGACACATGTTAACTCGAGTTTATTGATATGGTAGCTATGACAAATCTAGACAGCATCTTAAAAAGCAGAGACATCACTTTGTGGACAAAGGTCTGTATAGTCAAGCTATGGTTTTTCCGGTAGTCATGTGCGGATGTGAGAGCTGGACCATAAAGAAGGCTGAGTGAAGAATGGATGCTTTGGAACTGTGGTGTTGGAGAAGACTCTTGAGAGTCCCTTGGACTGCAAGGAGATCCAACCAGTCCATCCTAAAGGAAATCAACCCCGAATGTTCATTGGAAGGACTGATGCTGAAGCTGACGCTCCAATCCTTTGGCCACCTGATGCAAAGAGCTTACTCATTGGAAAAGACCCTGATGCTGAGAAGAATTGAGGGCAAGAGGAGAAGGGGGCGACAGAGGATGAGATGGTTGGATGGCATCACCGACTCAATGGACATGAGTTTGAGAATATCCAGGAGGTAGTGAAGGACGGGAAAGCCTGGCGTGCACAGTTCGTGGTGTTGAAAAAGAATCGAGCATGACTTAGACACTGAACAACGACAGCACAGTTGACGTGAACAACCTTCTTTTGCACTGGGAAAATGAACTGATGTTTGAAATGGTTTTAAAATGTTTTTTCAATTAAAAGAACACTCTGGAAAGTACTAAATACCTGTAACTTATAAACACCAACTTTTGATGTAGTAAGTATACCTCAATCTTATGTGTGCTTAATGGGATTATATAGATTTTTGGGGGGCTGTGCTGGGTCTTCACTGCTGCACAGACTTTTCTCTAGCTGCGGCAAGCAGGGGCTACTCTGTAACTGCAGTCCGTAGGTTTCTTATCGCAGAGGCTTCACTTGCTCTAGACTCCTGGGCTTCAGTAGTGGCGGCAAATGGGCTCAGGAGTTGCGGTTTCTAGGCTCTAGAGCACAGGTTCAGGAGTTGTAGGACGTGGGCTTAGCTGCTTCTTGGCCTGTGGGATCTTCCTGGACCAGGGGTTGAACCCACGTCTCCCGCACTGGCGGGTGGATTCTTTACCATTGAGCTACCAAGGAAGCCCAGATTTCTTATCTTTTGTTGAAATATGTATACTCAATGGACCAAAATAATATCAAAGTATGTATATGTTGTTTAAATGTATATATCTAAATCTCAAAAAAATGAAAGAAATATAACACCGTTTTTCCTTTCCTGTACCTTCATTTTCTTCACTGTACACACGCAAGACTTTCAGGCTCCAGTAGACTTATAGGGTGTGCTTTGAAAAACAGCAGTTACCACGCACAGACACACCTACTTTGTTTTAGCTGACTGTCCCTATTTGTCTCCTTGTTGCCTGGTAGTATCTTTTTATTGCTGCTTCTCAACTGCCCGGTTTAGACGCTGTCCCTTGGCTCTGCATGAGTGAGGAGTTGGGTCTCCCACACACACGCACACCTTGCCCATCCCCTGGCTTTCCAGAACTATGGAGTTCAGATTGGATAAGCACTCTCGGTTTTCTCCTGACATGAATTTGTTCCCCAGCTGAGCCTGTCAGTGAACTGTGATTATGTTTCCCTTGTCTGCACAGATTTTTCTTTTGCCTACCGTTAACGGTCATTTGGCTGGTATCTGGCAACACTGACTCGATGGATGTGAGTTTGAGCAAGCTCCAGGAATTGGTGATGGACAGGGAAGCCTGGTGTCCATGGGGTCGCAAAGATTCAGACACGATTGAGCGACTGAACTGAAATGAACTGAACGGTGACCTTACCAGTAATTCACCCTTGACTCTTTTCCTGTTGTCTCAATGAACATCTCCCTAGCCTCATCATGGTGCTGATTGTCCTCTGTGGGCCTCTTCCCCTCTCTCCTCGACTGGATCTCCTGGTTCTGGACGCCTTCATCTTCTTCCTTGCTTTACTTTTTCTGCAAAAGCATAGGAGGTGTTGTGCTCATTTGCTTCAGTTGTGTCTGAAGCACGACTGTGACCCCATGGACTGTAGCCCACCAGGCTCCAGGCGTGGGATTTCCCAGGCCAGAATACTGGAGTAAGTTGCCATGCCCTTCTCCAGGGGATTTTCCTGATCAAACCCTCGTCTCCTGGATTGCAGGCAGATTCTTTACTGCTGAGCCACCAGGGAAGCTCCTTTCAAAAGCATATCTTCCAGGAATTTCCTGCAAAAGCATGCATGAGAGGTCATTTCTGAGCCGACACCTGCGAGTACCTTTGTTCTGTCCTCACTCGTTCTGTTTTTAAAGTTTATTTATTATTTAAATTTATTTACTCTTTGGCCTGTGGGTCTCAGCCGTGGCATGCGGGCTTAGGTTGCTCTAGCAGCAAATAGGATCCTAGTTCCCCAACCATGGATCGAACCTGTGTCCCCAGCATTGCAGGGCAGAGACTTAACCTCTGGACCACCAGGGGAGTCATTCTGTTCTCACTCTTGTTTGGCCTGTTGTGTGGAACCAGAGCTCTGGCAGAAGCTGTTTCCTACTGACTCCTGACCCTGTGGACAGGACCCGATGTGGTGATTGTTGTAGTTTCAGTTTGGTTTTGTTTTTCTCTCTGGAAGCTCATAGGATCCTGTCACTGCACCCATTTCCTGTAATGGCTTGTGATGGTCCAGCCACACTTCAGACTGTTTGCCCTCATCGTTAGGTGTTTGGCAGGACCTGGACAATCACAGCCTTCCCCTTCATCCCCATGGACACGCCCCCTCCATTTCCTCGGCCTCTTCCTGGAACTCCTGCTGGTCGAGTTTCAGTCCCTCTGGAGTGGACTGCTCGTCATCTGCTTTTCTATTCTCTTTTCCAGTTTGGCCTTTTCTGGCTGCTCTATGGAAGATTCCACGTGCTTTTCAAACCCTTCTTCTGAGTCTGTCATTTTGTTTTCTCATTTTTAATTCCCAATTCCCAGTGCCGACTTAAAAACAAATACATAAACGCGCAACCTGAGTTGCTGTTAAATCGCCAAGTCATATCTGACTCTTGGCAACCCCATGGACTATAGCCTGCCAGGCTCCCCTGTCCATGGAATTCTCCAGGCAAGAATACTGGAGTGGGTTGCCATTTCCTTCACCTGGGTATCTTTTCAATCCAGGGCTTGAACACACATCTGCATTTGCAGACACTGAGTCATGGGCTTCTCAGAAAAAAAAAACACTACAACTTGAGANGGTGGGGACCAAGCCCCTTGGAGCAGGGGCTTCTGGCCCTGGAGCAGACTGTCCCTTCACAGTCTGCTGTCCCCCAGTTCCCACCTTCCAGACAGCCCCTCGCAGCTCCCCTTCTTTCAGAGCAGCCTGGGAGACCCCGTGGGGCAGGAAGGGCTTTATCTTTGAACCTTCTGGAAGTGACAGGAAATAATTGCTTTCCACCAAATGTTCTAACAAAACAGTTTTTTCACACGAAAGCCATTTGAACGTTCATGCCTTGTCTCATTGCTAATAATCTGTCCCACATCAGATGTGACTGGGCACAGGAGCGCAGGGCCCCGGAGCTGTCGGTTTAGTCCTTAAGGTGTGGTTTTTTTAAGCACTTTGGCATGCAGACACTTGATAAAGAGAATAGCGCACCCTCTGAACGAAAGGAGCACCCTCAGGCCTTCTCTGTCAGCGGCAACACATCAGAGGGGTCTTATATACCAAACGTTTAGGAATTCCCTGGGTTAGAACTCCACGCCTTCAGTGCCGTGGGCCTAAGTGTGATACCTGGTCAGGGAACTGAGATCTCAAAGCTTCGCCAAAAAAAAAAAAAGTCATACATTTGAATGTCTTTTCTTTGAGACAATCAACACTAGCCACCATGCCATCCCAACACACACATGCACGCACGTGCACACACACACACTCACATTGTATTCACCTGAGGGGCACCATCCGCCCGGTCTGTGACGGAGGCGCCTCACCTATACCGAGGTGCACTTCAGTGGGAGCCACACGGCAAACTGGAACTAGAATCTGGGGCCTAGGCTGTCACCGCCCCCCCCCCTTTCTCCACAGGACTTTGTGGTTGGTCTCTCCATCCTGCTGCGAGGAACAGTCCATGAGAAACTCAAGTGGGCCTTTAACCTCTACGACATTAACAAAGATGGCTACATCACCAAAGAGGTACGCGGCTGGCTGGGGAGCGGAGGGTAGCCTGTCTGCCCACTCCACTGCTCCACACCCCCAACCTCCTTCCTCCTCTCTCTCACTGCCCTGGTTTCCCGTTTCCCCTCCCTGTCCAAAGACAGAGCGCCCAGCCCGCCCTCCGAGGGGACGGTGGCCAGGAACTCCCCTGCCAGGCTCTCGGCCTGGATACCTGGGTGTATGGAGCGTGGAGCTTGTGTGCCCCTCACCACTCGTCTCCATCCCCGTCAACAAGGTCCCCGATCGCTGTTTCTTACAGCGAGGTCGTGTGGGAGACCCGAGTGGAGAAGCTGGAGGCAAGGGTGGGGGAGCTGGCCTTGGTTCCCCGCAATCAAGGGAGGGCAGTGTGGTCCCTTAAGGTAGGCTACCAACGGGCCCACAGTCCAGTTTTGTTTGGCCCAAACGCTCTTTTTTGTGTGTAAGAAATAGTTCATATACAAAAAAAAGAAGTATTGAGGTTAAAGGGTCCGACAGTATTTCATATACCAAAAAGAGTGTTTGGCTGGAACACTCTTTTTGTACATGGAATAGTTGCTTTTCATATAGTGTCAAATGCTAGAGTCTGCACATAAAAACCTATCTCCAGGTGCCCTGAAGAGTCAGAAGCTTGTGCTGGGTGGACTGGATGGGCTGAGCCTATCTCTTTGGCCCGTACAGCCCCGCCCACTCACCCACCTGGCAGCGAGGCTCATGCCAGCCCCTCCGCCCTCCACTCACTCCCCCGCAGGAGATGCTAGCCATCATGAAGTCCATCTATGACATGATGGGCCGCCATACCTACCCTATTCTGCGAGAGGACGCCCCCCTGGAGCACGTGGAGAGGTTCTTCCAGGTGAGCATGCAGGGGAGGGGCCGCCAGAAGAGGAAGGAAGGGGCTTCTGCTCTCAGGGCCCGCGGCTCCCCTCTGTGAGCCTTCCTGCTCCCACGGGAGGTGCAGCTTCCCTCCCTCATCTGGCTGGCTGAATGAATTAAAACCATCCCTTTGCCCCCCATCTGCTGACCCTCATCTCAGAGCAGTCGGGCTCCTGGATTCTGAGTCAGCCGACACCCCTGACCAGAGCTTCTCCTGCCCGCTGCTGCCCGGTCTCCACCAGGGACTTCTCTCCCAGGGGAGGGGGTTGGGGTCACTGCTCTGTGTCCATGGGGCCTAGGGGGACTGAGGCTCCGTCTCCTGCTTCCTGAGGGCCCTCAGCCGCTCCACCTCCCCAGCTGCCTCTCAGGGAGGTGAGGGGGTCCATGAGCATGGGGGTCCCTGCTGGGAGGTGGCTGAGGTTGGGGGCAGACTGGGGAGACGGCAGAGTGGTTGACAGTGAGGTGGAGGTGGCTGGAAAGGGCGCTTTATGTGGCCTGGACCCCAGGGAGGGGGCCGAGGGGACGGGCTGGGGTGGAGGGCACACGCCCACCTGCCCGCCCACCGCCATTCCTCAGGCCTGGGGCAGGGGGCAGCCTCAGTGGGACACAGCCTCACTGAGGGCATGGCTTGAGTTGCAGAAAATGGACCGGAATCAGGATGGGGTGGTGACCATTGATGAGTTCCTGGAGACCTGTCAGAAGGTAGGCAGCATCAAGGCTCAGAACCCCTGCGTCCCGGCCTTGCCAGTCCCCTCCTCAGCGCAGACTTCCGACATCACCCGCGCTCACTGCTGCCCCGCCTGCTCCTGCCAGCCCACAGCCTAACCAGGCCACGTCCCGTAGCTCTGCCCTCAGTGGACCCATCAGGGGGGACAGACCCGGGTCCCTGAGGACCGAGTCACGCTGTGGGAAGGAGCCTGGAGTCTCCCCCTGGCATTGCGGCTGACCATCTGCAGAGCGCTTTCATGGGACAGGACGCTGGGCCTCCACCTGCCTCCCTCCCCTCCGCTGCCCTGGCTACATCTGGGTGGGTGGCGGTTATCTATCAGTGGGTTAACAGCTCCCAGACGGACTGGTGGTCAGACCCTGGAGCTGGACACAGGCTCTGCGTCAACGGCTCCTCCTTCGTCCAATGAGACGGGCAGAGTCCCCGGAGGGCCACAGGTCCCTAATGAGACTTCGAGCGCGGTGAGGCTGGAGATGGGCCCCGCCCAGGGCTGACCAGGCCTCTTGTCCCCTCTCTCCTTGCAGGACGAGAACATCATGAGCTCCATGCAGCTGTTTGAGAACGTCATCTAGGACTCGTGCGTGGGAAGGGGGGGGATCCCTGAGTGGCTATCGCCACCTCTGCCCCCAGAGAAACCTCAGTCCTGCCAGGAGCAACCTCCATGAGAAACTTTTTTCTAATACATTTGCACAAAGTGAATAGTTTGCTCCACACACACACACACAAACACCCCCCCCCCACACACACACACCCTTCACCTGGGCTGGCAGGTGGGGGGACAGAGATGAGAGAGGGGCTGTGTCTGGCTGGGAGCTGAGTCCAGGGGACGAGAGCCACACAGCTCCCAGCAAGCCCCTCCCAGGCCTCTTGGGTGGACAGCTGAAAGAGGGGCATCAGATGAGGGTCCAGCCTGCAAAGCTAAGGCCCCAGCCCTGCGAGCCCACTTGCCCGCCCCTCCCCTCTGCCACCCTTCTTTCCCAGTACACTCACATGTCAGGCCCTGGGGGCTGCTCTGACCTGCTGGTCCCAGCCACTCCCTGCCCACCGACGACCCTTCCGGAATGGCCGTCAGCTCAGGACCCCGGAAGGGCAGTGTAGGGTCGAGGGATTTCAGACCAGGAAAGAGGTGGCACTTAGACAAAGCCTGCTGCTTCCTGGAAATGCTTCCCTGAGTGTCAGGACACCCGCGTGCACTGAGCTGGTGTGAGCCCGGTGGGGATGCACCAGTGGGCACTGTCCTCCACCCAGTAAGGGGGCTTCCAGTCTGCGGACTGGGGTTCTCGGTGGGAATCTGATGGGACCTCTCTGCCAACGCCACCTCCCTCGCTCCAGCTGGCTCAGTGAGGGTACAGCAGGAGGAGCTGCCCACAGCCCGCAGGCACCCAGGTCATCATTCAGAGGCCCAGGGCTCAGGGCCTGGCAGCCAGGGAGCCCAGGGGCCCAAGCAGGCCTGGGAAGGGGCTTCTCTCTCCTGTTGGCCCCCATCTCCCCCCGCCCCAGCTTGGATGAGCTCCTCTCTTTGTGGTTAGGGTCCTGGAGCCATGTGGCTGCCCCTCCACACACAGGCTCACCCCAACCCCATACGCACAAGTGCCCCCAGAAGCTCAGGCTGCAGCCCACGAGGGGAGCCCGAGACTGTCTTCTTTTCAAGGCAAGGCCCTCCTAGTGGGCTGAGGCATGGGCCCCACCAGCCCGCATCAGGAGGCCCCCGGGGTTCTGTGGGGAGTCGGTTCTGTGCCTCCGAGCAGTGTGTGTGTGTGGGGGGGTGGATTGAGGCTCCCCCCCACCCCCCGACTCCCCGAGCCCAGCCCAGCTCACCAACATTCAAAAGCACAAACCCCAGGGATTCTGCTTGGCCGGGTACTGCCCTGAGGACGGAGGCCAGCGCCGCTAGGGGGTGCGGGGCCGAGGGGCAGGTCACCAGAAGCCGGCGGGAGCGAGAGCGCGGCTGCTCCTCCCAGCCAGGCCGCCCCGAGGGGCGCAGCCTCAGGCAGCACGGCCAGCCCCAGGAACATTCCCGGTCATACATTCCATCGGCTGCCGCCCCCGGTCTCTGCCTGGGCCTGGCCTGAAGATGAGCGGGGACAGGGCGGCCGAGACCGTGGAGATGGGCTGGCTCGGCCGCGGGGACCCCTGGGCACCACACATGGGCGGCCCTCCTTACAGCTGCACTGACACCCCACCTCCAGTCTGACTGGGGTCCCTCCCCGGGGAGGGGGCATCAGCGCTCCCTGGCTCAGGGATCTTCTCCCCTCCCCCACCCCTGGCCCTCAGCCCAGCCCTCCCCGCTGGCGAGGCTTTGCTTCTGAGGGCCAGAGGCCAAAGCAGAGGGTCACCGCCACCATGCTCTGCCCTCCCCACCTTGGCCTTGGGCTGCACGCGCCCCCCGGAGGGGTCCGCCTCCCATGCTGGGACGCGGGCTGGCCGCATGTCTGCATGGCAGAAGTGTCTCCCTTGGGCACGGCCGAGGAGGGTGGTGCCTGTTCTCAGCGCCCACCAGTATTCAGTCCTGTATATTTTAATAAAATAAACTTGACAAAGGAGAGCGATTCTTGGTGGCTTTATCCTCACTCTCGTCCAGCCTCTCCCATCCCTGCTGCTGTTAGCCAAGGCTGCTGCCCAGAGATGAACTGGTAAATGTTTAACATTCCCTGAATTGTCCAAGATCCCAGCGTAGGGTCACTGAAAACTCACTGAAAACGGAGTCAGGAAGAAGGGCCCGCGGTTGGGAAGCCTCTGTGAGAAGCTCCAGCCCTCCAGCCTGTATACAGAGCCGTGAGGCAGCCTAACTCCTTGAGGTGCCATTGTGTTTCGTTCCCAGGTTTTTTTCTTCCAGTTCCCAGAAGTCATTTCTGCATATCCCCTTGGCTAGAGGGTGCAGGTCCCAGGGCAGAACCAGAATTTGCTTGAAGACATCTTCCTTTCTAGGTTTTAGTTTCAAAAATCTAAACTCAGTGCGGATTATGCCAGGAGAAGGACAATGAGAAGCTTTGGGGAGGAGAAGTGAAAGAAGTCAGAAATGCAAGTGTGAGTCGCTCAGTTGTGTCCGACTCTGCAACCCCACCAGGCTTCTCTGTCCATGGGATTCTCCAGGCAAGAATGCTGGAGTGGGTTGCCATGCCCTTCTCCAAGGATCAAAGCCAGGTCTCCTGCACTGGAGGCAGACTCTTTACTGTCTGAGCCACCAGGGAAGCCCCAACTCAGGGATGGAGGTTCTGAGCGTCTGGCAGCGCTTCANCAGGCTTCTCTGTCCATGGGATTCTCCAGGCAAGAATGCTGGAGTGGGTTGCCATGCCCTTCTCCAAGGATCAAAGCCAGGTCTCCTGCACTGGAGGCAGACTCTTTACTGTCTGAGCCACCAGGGAAGCCCCAACTCAGGGATGGAGGTTCTGAGCGTCTGGCAGCGCTTCAAGGGCCAGGCCGCAAGCCATGTGACATCACCTCCACTGTGAACACAGACCTCATCCTCCATGAGTCAACCGATTTGGCTGATGGGAATCTCATCAGGAACCAGGAGGACTGACAGCAGGAGCCCCGTTCTACCACCAGACACACCGAAGGCTGCGGGCTACCGGACTCCCAGGGTCCAGACACCATCCAGGCCGGGGAGCCCTGACCTTGCTGCCTAGGATGGGCTGTCTTGCAGTTCCATGGGCTGGTCCCTGCACTGAGTGCACCTGCCTTGGGCACAGATGCAGAGTGGAGCCCGCGCGTGGACCCAGGCCAGGTGTAAGCACTGAGGTGCCCACTTCATGATCGCCCACAGGGCTCAGCGAGCTGTGCCATGTCTCTAAGGCCCTCGTCTCTAAAGCACGGGGCCCACGCTTTGATTCTCGGGCTTGCTATTCTCTCTTAAACCTGTCAGTTTACCTGGCTGAGCCTCAGTTGCCTTATCTGTAAAATGAGCAGAAAAACAATCCTCTGGAACTTCCCTGGTGCCCCAGCGGTTAAGACTTTGCCCTCCAATCCAGGAGCCACAGGAGACTCGGGTTCAATCCCTGGGTCAGGAAGATCCCCTGGAGAAGGAAATGGGAAACCTGCTCCAGTCTTCATGCCTGGAGAATCCCATGGACAGAGGAGCCTGGGGTCGCAGTGAGTTGTACACGACTGATCACACACACAGTCGTAAACATGAGCATCCTTCTTTCTTGTCCTACCGAAGTTTTCATGCATTTTTTTCCCCCTTTCTATCAGAGAGTGACTCAAATCAATAAACCACTGGAGGAAGAACAGACATTTCAGAAGTTTCCAGGGGCTGCAAAAGAATCTGTGATGGTCCCCAGTTTCCCTGATAACCCCAAGGCCCACTTAGGAGTCAGCCAGCTCAGGAAGGGCAGGCAGGCAGAACCATCAGGGTGCCCCACCCTCCTGCTGCCACTCACTGCTTGACCTTGCTGACCTGCCCAGGGCCCTGAGCCAGCACTTAGCATCCCTTGTTCCTGCTTGACTCACAGACCTTTATAGAATGGGATGGGAAAAGGGCCACAGGCCTTGAGTAAGGCACCCATACCCTTCCTCCACCCAGCTCTGCAGCACAGCTTTCCAGGGCAATGACCAGTCTGTGATTCAGAAGATCTGTGGTTCCTCTCCCATCTGTGGTTTTGTGTGTGAATGCGTTTATTTACTCAGTCGTGTCCGACTCTTTGCAATCCCATGGATTGCAGCCCCCCAGGCTCCTTTGTCCATGGGATTCTCCAGGCAAGAATACTGGAGGGAGTTGCCATTTCCTTCTGGTGATCTTCCCAACCCACGGATTGAAACCAAGCCTCCTGCATTGGCAGGCGGATTCTTTACCGCTGAGCCAAGTCCTTCTCTGTCCATTTGTTTTTGTTCAGTCGCTGTCGAGTTTGACTCTTTGCGACCCCATGGATTGCAGCATGCCAGCCTTCCCTGTCTCTTACCATCTCCCGGAGCTTGCTCAAACTCATGTCCATTGAGTTGGTGACGCCATCCAACCATCTCATCTTCTGTCGCCCGCCCCCCTTCTCCTCCTTCTGTCCATCACCTCTGGTTCCAAGTGCTATGCTTCCAAACTACCACCAGGGGGCGATAGCAACTCACATCTCCCTCTTCACTGATTCCTGCTCTCAGGCCCCTAGGAAGCTTCTTAGAAGGGAAGCTACTTGTCATTTCTTTTAAGATCCTGAAGACAGTTTCATATCCCAGCCTTTCTCCACTGGGTGCTGGGAGCAAGACATACTGGGCCCTATTTTATTAACTAGGACACAGAACTCTCATGAGGCTGCATAACTGTTACCACACAGAGCTGACTTCATTCCAACCCAAAACACATACAGTGTACGTTTGGATTAGTCAGGCTAGACTTAACCTATTAGGCGCCCCCCACCTCCCCTTTTCTCTCCTTCTCTCTCTGTCTCTCATTTTAGCTGCCCAGCATGAAGGATCTTAGTTCTCCAACAGGGATCAAACCATGCCCCCTGCAATGGAAATGCAGATTCTTAACCACTGGGCCAGCCAAGGCTTCTGAAAATCCTGAAAAGAAGCTTGAAGAGCACACTCACCCCGTTCCCAAGGGAGGTCTAGAAGGCTGAACAGGAGACCGCACTGCAGGAGAAACACCTGGGCTGTCTGAGACCCCAAGGAAGGAGGCCTGCGCTTTGTGTCTGTTTGGGTGACATGCCTGCCCGCCAGGCAGGGACGTCCCTGTGACCTTCTTCCCTGCTCCTTCCAAGTTCCCAGGTCCGCACAAAAGGAGGCATCATTCTCCCTCTAGTCAACGCCATCCACACACCGGGTGTGGGCCATGTTGTGAGGAGACCACAGTGGACAAGCCACAGGCTCTGCCTTCAGGAAACTCGAGTCTGTGGAGTCACCAAGGGCAAAAACGCCCAAGGCAGTGATTCGGACCATAAGGGAAGCTATAGGCTGAGGACCCAAGCTTGCCACAGAGGACTGTGGGGCACTGGGTCTTCCCAAAGAGCTGCAAATAAAACAGGAGGAAACAGATTCCAGGTGAGAAGTTGAGGAGCCCGCCACAGAGTAATGGGGCATCCCCGGAGGCTCAGCAGTAAAAAAAAAAAACCCACCTGCAGTGCAGGAGCCACGGGAGACACAGGTTCAATCCCTGGGTCGGGAAGATCCCCCGGAGGAGGAAATGGCAGCCCACTCCAGTATTCTTGCCTAGAGAATCCCAAGGACAGAGGAGCCTGGTGGGGTTGCAAAGATTTGGACAGGACTGAGCAACATCACGCACGCATCAGTGTGGTATTCGGGCTGTCTGCTCACAGTGCTTGGAAGCCTTTATTCCCTTGCCCGTCCATCTTCCCTCATGAACACAGGCCAGACCAGAGCCATGCCACTGAGTCAGGAGGACTCTGAGACTTCATACAGGCCCTCCCTGAGTCAGGTTTTGTCATCCTAACGTGGTCCCTGTTCTTTTCACTGCCCCCATCAAATTCCTCCACCTCCGGCAAGCCCCCAAGGCCGTGGACACAGCTGCCAGCCCTCCAGCTGACTCAGAGGGGCCCTGGCCCTTTGGGTGAGGGAAGGGGCAGGTCCAGCCAGCTCTGATGTCACGTGGTCAGCTCAGAGCACATGGACTTTGTCTGAAGCCGCTGGGTGCACAGAGAAAGTACAGGCTCGAGCTGCCTGCAGGATGAGCTTTTCGGGGTTCAGAAACTGGAGAAGAGAGTGGGGTACAGGTGGGGCCAAATGCCTTGGGAGTGGTGCCTGTGGCCAGAACAGAAGGCATCCTGGCCAAGATGAGGGGGCCTGGGAGAAACCACTTAGCTCGCGGCCAGAGATTAGCCTGTGCTTCCCTAGCGGCTCAGTGGGTAAAGAATCGGCCTGCAATGCAAGAGACAAGGGTATGATCCCTGGGTCCGGAAGATCCCTGGAGAAGGGAATGGCTACCCACTCCAGTATTCTTGCCTGGGAAATCCCATGGACAGAGGAGCCTCGTGGGCTACAGTCCACATTGGGTCACTAGNCCTAGCGGCTCAGTGGGTAAAGAATCGGCCTGCAATGCAAGAGACAAGGGTATGATCCCTGGGTCCGGAAGATCCCTGGAGAAGGGAATGGCTACCCACTCCAGTATTCTTGCCTGGGAAATCCCATGGACAGAGGAGCCTCGTGGGCTACAGTCCACATTGGGTCACTAGAGCTGGACATGACTTAGTGATAAACCAAAGCTGAGAGGTCCCACAGGAGGGATAGTGTAAGGGCAGGCAGGCCCTGTGTGGCCCTAGAAGATACTCAGAGCCTCTCAAGCACAGCCCTTTCTTGGGTGGTGACGACACCAGTCAGGGCTCCATCCTCCTAAAACCGTCCCCTTGCAGCCGCCCTGACTAGGGAGGGCTGCCAGTCTTAGAACTGGGCTCCCTGCCAGCTGCTATGCGCCTTTTTTTTTTTTTTTTTGGCCTAGCCATGTGGCATGTGGGATCTTAATTCCCTGACCAGAGATCGAGCCCATGTCCCCAGCACTGGAAGCATGAAGTCTTAGCCACTGGACCACGCGGGGAGTCTCACCGTACGCCTCTTTATTCTGTCCGTTCCTCCAGCAGGAAAGCCCAGCTTCCCTCTAACTCACCCGCCACTGCCCCGCCTGCCTTTGCTCTTACACCTCGTCCTGGGTGCAGGGTTCACCTCTCTTGAACCCCTGTGGATGCATGATCTTTGCCTGCCTGTCCATCCCTCCCCAACATGACCTCTCTGCTCCCCTGGCAAGAAAAGGCCTTTGGGAACTTCTCTCCTGCTGATGCGGGTGTCTGGGGGCAGTGAAGACCAGCTGATTGGACATCCGTCTTCAGCCTCCGCAGACCCTCCCTCTTCTCCTGGCCATGCCCCTCAGTCTTGCCTGGGGACCCCTCCTCCGCTCTCTATCTGTGCAGTCCTGGGGTTCACCCGCCCTCCAAGGCCAGCCCAAGCCAGCTGGTGCATTACCTACCCCCACGACTCTGGGGCAGGAGTGGGGGGCACCCCTTCCCAGGGAAAGCTGACACGGCCCCGGGAGACCTGTGCTGCTGGGAATGCTTGGGAAAGACACTGGTCCCTAACCAGAGCCGGGAGGTGAGCCCTAGGGCTGTGAGGCCATTTTGCCACTGTTAGGAGCTATGGGGATGAAGGGAGAAGGGAGGGGTGAAGAGGAGAAGTTTGCAGGGTTAGGGGGATGGGTCAGCCCTTGAGCTCAAAAGCACACTGCACCTTAAGCAAGTGCCCGCCTCAGTCTCTAGACCCTTCACTCGTAAGAGCTCCACCCTCCCCACAAAGCCAGTTAAAAAAGAAGTGGGTTGACAGGCACTTTCAGCTGAAAAGTTCTCTACTGCTACAGCCCCTCATGTCAGGCTCAGCTCCTAGTGGTGAAGGTGCTTTCCAAACTCCAGTGGGCCCTGGAGCCAACACGCCCAGCCCTGTCTCCCCTGCCAGGCTGTGGGCCACCTTGCAAGCATTTAGGCCTGGAGCCCCACCCAGCGCTGGCACTGTGGGAGGCACAGGGGGTGGGGATCAGTCAGTAAAACCGCTGCACCCAGGGGCACAGGGAAGGAGGCCAGGCAGAGAGCCTGGGGTGGGCGGGGCGGCAGGTCTCAGGCCCCGAGCCTGCAGGGTCAGGGGCCAGCTCTCCCAGCACCAGGCTCAAAGTCTCTTTGAAATGCTTCTGCTGGCCAGCGGCCTCGGGCATCTCAGCCGGCCTGAGCCACACTCTCCTAACCCCAAAACAACTTCTCAAAAGAGAACATGCCTTCTTGATCTTGCTGTTGTGTAGTTGCTAACTCATGTCCCCACTCTTTGTGACCCATGGACTGCAGCGTACCAGGCTTCCACGTTCTTCACGATCTCCCAGATCTTGCTCAAAGTCATGTCACTTGGGTCGGTGATGCCATCCAACCATCTCATCCTCCATTGCCCCCTTCTTTTCCTGCCCTCAATCTTTCCCAGCATCAGGGACCCTTCCAATGAGTCGGTTCTTCGCATCAGGTGGCCAAAGCATCAGTTTTTCCAATGAATATTCAGGCCTGATTTCCTTTAGGATGGACTGGTTGGATCTCCTTGCAGTCCAAGGGACTCTCAAGAGTCTTCTCCAGCACGACAGCTCAAAAGCATCAATTTTTGATCTGGTAAGGGGCCACAGTGACACTTAGGTCTGGACTGTGTAAACTGTCAATAATATNCTTTAGGATGGACTGGTTGGATCTCCTTGCAGTCCAAGGGACTCTCAAGAGTCTTCTCCAGCACGACAGCTCAAAAGCATCAATTTTTGATCTGGTAAGGGGCCACAGTGACACTTAGGTCTGGACTGTGTAAACTGTCAATAATATATCATTTAATGTCCAGCCCTCTGACTCAAAAAACTTGCATAACTGTGCCTTGACTTGTAATGAGTGGAATGGTTCTCGGAACTTTCTGAGGAGCTGTTCCCAGGTTATAATCCTCCATTTGGCATGAATAAAACTTTCCATTTTCTTTCTTGGCTGGGCTGATGAATATTTTCATTGACATGCCTGACATAACCAGCAGGATATCCGCCCTCCAGAGGGCCCCCTGAAGTTTACCCAGAATGGGAACCAGCACAGCCCATGGATCCCCACCAGCTTCCCCATCAGCTTCTCGGTACTCTTCAGGTGTGCCCGAGAGTTCTCCTGATATGTGGGTTTCATTGTTTGAGCGAGAATCCTGAACATTTTGAGCTGCTTCACTCAAGACTTGGAGTCTCAAGGGACACCAGTACATTTCTTCGGCAGGACCTAGGGTGTTTGGGTAAGATGCCCAGGGAAACACAGGTGGCTGGGTTTTTGTTAAAACTGACTTAAATCACACACACACAAAAAATGAGTTGATAAAAGGTCTGAACAAACTTTTGCTAGTGAAACGAGAAGCTGAATTATTCAACTCTGAAGAATAAGGGAGACCCAGTACAATCGTTAAGTAAATGCTGCTCATCCAGGGAGGAGAGAGAGGCTGGCAACCTAGCGTTCTGAGCAGCCACGATAGTTTCAGGCTGTCACGGTGTCACTGAAGTAAGCCACAAGGGCTCTGCCCGCACCCTAGCCCAGCCAAGGCTCTCTGCTTCTGCGAGGGGCTGTGGAGGAGGGCTCTTTTTCCCTTAGGGTTTAAGTAGATGAATAATGAAATCCAAGCTGAGATCTGGGCTTCCCAAGTGGCTCAGGGTTAAAGAATCCACCGGCTATACAGGAGACAGTTTTGATCCCTGTGTTGGGAAGATCCCCTGGAATAGGAAATGGCGACCCACTCCAGTATCGTTGCCTGGAAAATTCCACGGAGCCTGGCGGCTACAGTCCGTGGGGTTGAAAAGAGTTCGACACAACCGAGCACATACACACAAGCGGAGATTTACGACGGCCAGTGACTGGAGAGACGGGAACGAGGCTCACTGATAACTTCTCGCCCCCCTGGTTAGCGAGACTTGATTTTAAAAGGTAAAGACAAAGCGAGGGGGAATGAGGCTAACTATGGGGCTGCTGCTGCTAAGTCGCTTCAGTCGTGTCTGACTCGGTNCGGCCAGTGACTGGAGAGACGGGAACGAGGCTCACTGATAACTTCTCGCCCCCCTGGTTAGCGAGACTTGATTTTAAAAGGTAAAGACAAAGCGAGGGGGAATGAGGCTAACTATGGGGCTGCTGCTGCTAAGTCGCTTCAGTCGTGTCTGACTCGGTGCGACCCCAGAGACGGCAGCCCACCAGGCTCCCCCGTCCCTGGGATTCTCCAGGCAGGAACACTGGAGTGGGTTGCCATTTCCTTCTCCAATGCATGAAAGTGAAAAGTGAAAGTGAAGTTACTCAGTCATGTCCGACTCTTAGCGACCCCCATGGACTGCAGCCTACCAGGCTCCTCCGTCCATGGGATTTTCCAGGCAAGAATACTGGAGGTGTATGCATTAGTCCACACCAGGAAGAGGTGGTTTTTCTGAGGGAGTGGGAAACACGTGTTTATCCTTCTTTGGTCCTTGATGTCAGGTCTCGGCCACCAGCAGTATGGCACTTACTATGTAGTAAAATCAACACATGGGCTTACTTGGTAGCTCAGCTGGTAAAGCATCTGCCTGCAATGCAGGAGACCCTGGTTCAATTCCTGGGTCGGGAAGATCCCCTGAGGAAGGGATAGGCTACCCAGTCCAGTATTCTTGGGCTTCCCTGGTGGCTCAGACCGTGAAGAATCTGCCTGCAATGCAGGAGACCTGGGTTCAACCCCTGGGTTGGAAAGATCCCCTGGAGGAGGGCATGGCAACCCACTCCAGTATTCTTGCCTGGAGAATCCATCCCATGGACAGAGGGGCCTGGTGGGCTTCGGCCCATGCAGTCCCAAAGATTCGGACACGACTGAGTGACTGAGCACAGCACAGCACAAGATCAGCATATAATGAGACTCTCTGCTGGAGCTCAGATTCATCACCATTTTGGTTGCAGCTGGATCCATCTGGGTGTTTGCTTGTACCTGTCTTCCTTTCTTATCTCTGGGCCCTTTAAAGATTTACTTAGGGACTTCTCTGGTGGTCTAGTGGCTAAGGCTCTGAGACTCCAATGCAGGGGGCCTGGGTTTAATACCTGGCCAGGAAACGGGATCCTACATGCTGCAACTAAGACCCGGCATGGCCAAATAAATAAATATTTTTCAAAATATTTACATGAACTCCTTCTAAAGGCAGGGGTTGGTGGGTCTGAGCAAAGATTTGGAGCAGCTCTGGCAACAATAAGCCATGGCACGCCATGGGAAAGAGTCGAGCTGAAGGGTAACTCCTTGGGGAGCTAGGCTCAGAAGCAGCCCCCGCACTGCCCTCAAAAAGTTGTTCAGACATAACTCTCATCCAAATTAGGCCACAGAATTAATACTGGGAAACTGTGCCTCAAAGGGCAGACAGCTCCTGTGTAAACCACTCCCACTGGATGGCCACTGGGTTTATATATGTTTGCAAGTACTTAATTGAAAACTACAGGAAACTGGGCCCTAAAATTGCCAATTGTTTTGGGCACCACAAAATAATTTTGAGCTCACAGTTAAAGCCAGCAGTCTTCTGGATCTGTGCCTGCAGGGTCTACTGGAAACAGCAGTGCTAAGTGTTTTTCATTTCTCTAAAATTAAGTTTTGTGTGTGTGTGTGTGTCTGACTCTGCGACCTTATGGACAGCGGCCCACCAGACTCCTCTGTCCATGGGATTTCCTAGGCAAGAATACTGGAGCAGATTGCGAGGACAAATATTTAGGGCTAGCTCCTTGGATCCTTTGAAGTGGAGAAATATCTAAATTGGTACAATTTTTTAGAGAGCTCTCATCTTAAACTGTTGTACCTTGTTTTTTGGCACCTTTTAAAATTGGTATTCAGAAGCCCAAAAAGCCTTCAAAATAGCCTCATTGAAAGGTTTCTGAAAGAGCAATGATCTAAAAGGTACTTAAAACTTTATCTGGGGCTTCCCTGATGGCTCAGCGGTAAAGAATCTGCTTGCAATGCAGGAGACACAGGTTTGATTCCTGGGTCAGGAAGATCCCCTGGAGAAGGAAACGGCAATTCGCTCCAGTGTTCTTGCCTGGGAAATCACATGGACAGGGGAGCCTGGTGGGCTACAGTCCACGGGGCCACAAGATGTCAGACACGACTTAGCAACTAAACAACAACAAAACTATCTTCTGCTCCCCTCTGTCTTCCTTTATTAGAGCACTCATTCTAGTAATCTTCAATCTGAATCGCCTTTCCACTCAGAAGACACTGTTAAATGATTACCTTTAGAAATGGAACCACCTGAGGTTGTAGGCAAGGCTCTTCAGATCAAAGGCCAAACTGAGGACCACAGTTAAAGAAATTCTTAAACTCAGAGGGGATCCTCAAAGGTGTTTGTAAATGGATTACCCAAACGAGAAGCCACTGATGTGAATAAACTGACCGTACGTGATGCTTGGTGCCTGATAGGAATTTGGAGGGGGGAGCAGGGGAGGCTTTTCCCTTAGGCTAAATGAGGGGAAGTAAAACATCCCAACACAGGTAAATTTGCTGTCATCGAGGCAGCCATAAACTCTGGGAGTCGGCGATGGCCAGGGAGGCCTGGCATGCTGCAGTCCATGAGGCCGCAGAGAGTTGGAACTGACTGGACTGAACTGAGGCAGCCACACTTCCTTCCACTGCAGGGGGCACGGATTTGATCCCTTGCTAGGGAACTGAGATCCCACATGCTGTAGGGCACAGCCAAAAAGAAATAAAATTTCATAATTAAAAAAAGAAATAAAAACAGCTGTCTTTGTTTTACAAGTCTAGTCTTTGTAGAACAAGAAGTGTGGCTCTAGAAATAATGCAAAGCCCACCACTCACTGCATCACAGTGAGGAAAGAAATTCTATGAGAAGGTGTATGTGTCCAGAGGTTATAAAACATATTCATAAGCACCAATCAGGAAATCCTACTACGACATATAGGTCACCTTTACTTCTTGGTTTCTTACTAGCGATTAAAGGTTGAGAATTATCATGTACGTAACGAAAATTACTGAAATAATCAGGGAAACATTTCAATACGCAAAGAAAATGGGAAGTGCAGTCTCAGTGGAAGGAGGGCGTAAGGAAAGGAAAGGCATTTTCTCCTGAAATGCTGATCCCAGGTTATAATCCTCAGTTTGTCTCAAATAAAAATTTCCATCTCTTAGATCGACTGATTATTTTTTCTTTGATAGATGAGAGGAGTGAGTCAGGTAAAGGGCTGTGGGGTGGGAAACACTCCTGTCCAGAATTAGGAGCCAGGTTGATGCAGCCAGAGCCTGGAATCATGGGCCATGTCACATAAATTTTTTGTTTCCCCAGTGCATGTAAGAGTTGCTACATTATACTGTAGTCTAGTAACTGTGCTAAAAAACACTTTTTATGTCTAAAAAATAATGTGTGTACTCAGTTGCTCAGTTGTGTCTGACTCTTTTGTGACTTCACGGAAAGTAGTCCGCCCAGCTCCTCTGTTCATGGGATTCTCCAGGCAAAAATCCGGGAGTGGGTTGTCATTTCCTTCTCCAGAGGATCTTCCCAATCCAGGGATCAAACTCAGATATTCTGTGTCTCCTGCACTGGCAGGCAGATTCTTTTTACCACTGAGCCACCTGGGAAGCCCTATAAAAACAATGCACATATATTGATGAATAAAGACTTCCTTTTTATTGACACGGGAGATTCTGCATGGATGTACCACATTGTGTCTAACTCACTAAACATTTTGTTTCCATGTTTTTAGCTACTACAAATAACACTTCCATGAATAACCACATACAGGCATAAGTACCCACAGAACACTTGCTGGGCTATAAGTGCCTCTTAGCTCTTTAAAGAAATAGTCAAACAATTTTCTAGGCTGGCTCTGACATTTTACATTCCCGCCAACAATGTATAAGAGATCCAGTTATCTACACCCTCTCCAGCTTGTCAGATCGTCACTATTTTTTACTTTAGCGGCTCTAATAATTTTGCAGTGACGTCGAGTTCGGGTCTCAGTGTGAATCCCGGAACCTCCAGCGATGCCGGACATGTTTCACGTGATCACGTGCCGTCGGATAGCTGCTTCAGTGAGACATCTCTTCATGTCATTTACCCGTGTTCTAATTATATCGGCCTTCTCTGTTGATTTCTTTTTAGATCTTTTTTTAATACACGTAGTAGACTTTTTAGCTGGGCTGCGTCTTCCTCGCTGCTCAGGGACTCTCTCTAGTTGCAGCGAGCAGGGGCTACCCTTCCTTGCAGCATGCAGGTTTCTCCCTGCAGTGACTTCTCTTGCTGCCGACCACAGGCTCCAGGCCCGTGCCCTTCAGTGGTTGCAGCACACGGGCTCAACAGTTGAGGCTCACAAGCTCTAGAGCTCAGCCTCAGTAGCTGTGGCACACGCCGTGGCATGTGGGTGCTTTCTGAACCAGGGATCAAACCTGTGTCCTTTTTATTGCCAAGGAGATTCTTAACAACAGAACCGCTAGTGAAGCCTCTCTGTGGACTTTTGAGCATTCTTTGTATATCCTAGGTCTGAGTTCTTTGTCAGATATGTAGTTTGCAAATCTTTTTTTTCCCAATTTGTTGCTTGTTCTTTCATATTTGTAACATCCTTTTCCAGAGCAGAAGCGTTTAAGCCCATTTCATTGATCTTTTTCTTGTCTTTTTTTATTTGGTGGAATGTCTATGAAACTTTCACCAAGGTTATTGAATTAGCCTTGCATTTTTGGGTAAGGCCCATTTAGTCATGGCAAATGGGCTTCCCTTGTGGCTCAGATGGTAAAGAATCCACCTGCAATGTGGAAGATGTAGGTTCGATCCCTGGGTTTGGAAGATCCCCTGGAGAAGGACATGGGAACCCACCTCAGTATTCTTGCCTGGAGAATTCCAAGGACAGAGAAGTCTGGTGGGCTACAGTCCACAGGGTCACAAAGAGTCAGACATGGCTAAAGAGGCTTAACACATACCCCCAGGAGGAGCTAAGCTTACTTATTTGAGAATTTTCTTTTCTAAAATAAGAATTTAGAGTTATACATTTCCTTCCAAGTTCTGTCTTAGCAGAGTCCCACAAATTTTGATATGTTATTTTCCATTTTCATTAAGTCAGCCTCCATGACACCCAAGGATCTTTGTTACTGAGCATAGTGGGAACTCCAGCTCCTCACATGGCCTCCACTGTGGAGGGTGACCTTGTTACTACCCAGCAGGGAGGACAATTCAGGCTCCCCGCCTGCCCTTCTCTGACCCACCCTGCTCACCACTCTGACATGGGGGAAGGGTTGAGGCACTTCATTACAGTCTGGCAAGGGTGAAAATCTAGGCTTCCTACTCCGCCTTTGCTAGTGGGCATGGGAGCCACAACAGTTATTGTCTAAATGTTTTGTTTTGCAAGACTGTCCCTTTCTGAGTCCTTTGACTAAAGAGAGCAGGATTTTCTTGGGGCTTTTTGTGTCTGCACCCGTTGGCATTTCCGGTTGCCAGCTTTTTCAGCACCAAGTCCGGATATATGAGAAAAAAGCCCAGAGAATTGCTCATCATTTTTCAGAGTCTTACGATTGCTTTGTGTAGGTTTTTAGTTGTACTTAGCAGGAGGAATAAAGACAAATGCCTCTCCATTTTTCTGGACATAGAAGTCCTCTGGCTGCTTTTAAATTTTTCTGTTTATCACTAATATGGACGAACTTGCTTGTGCTACGCCGTGACGTCATTTTCCTCACATGCCTTGTATCTGAGGGTTGTTGAGATTCTTGTATAGCGGGTTTACAGTTTTCCTCACGTTTAGAAAAGTCTTGGTCATTATGTCTTGAAATATTTTCTTTCTGTTCCCTCTTCCCTCTCCTCTACGTTGGGTCCAGTTACACGTATATTAAGCTGTTTGGATTTCTCCCAGAGAAATGGTCTTTTCTAATGGTCTTAAAAGAAAAACACCTCACTAGACCTAAGATCTGCTGGCATATTTTTAAAAATAACTTTAATATTTTTTGGTTGCGTCAGGAAGCATGCAGGATTTTCATTACCCAACCAAGAATCAAACCCTCTGGGGTAGAAGAGTGGAGTTTTAAACAGTGAACTGCCAGGGAAGTCCCACTGACTTTGTGCCTCTATTTTTTTCCTTCACACGTTTTTCAGGAAGCTATCTCAGCTCTTAGAGTGCTTACCATCCTCAGTATGTACATTAATTTTCCTAGCAAGGATCTTGCCTTTGTTTCAACAATGTTGGCCGCACGCGGGGATACGCTGCAGACTCAGTTCTGCTGCGGGCACAGTCAGGGGGCCTCCCTTTCTGAGCAGCGCCCTTTCCTTTCTTGTAGATTCACATGCATGTGGCCGTGTTTTCTAAAAGGCCTAGAACATTAGTTTCTCCTCTTCCCCTTGGTGTTGGTCATTTTGGCGAATTACCAGAAGATGGAGGCACCAGCCCAAAAGCTACTGCTGTTTTCAAATTCACCAATTTTCTTTTCTGCAAATTGACTCTGCCTTGTAGGGTATTTGTCATCTCAGACATTGCAGTTTACATTAGTAGAAGTTTGGTTTGAGTCTTTTTTTTTTTTTTTTAATCTTCCCTTTCTCTACTTAACTTTTGAAGTTACGAGTTCCCATGTCTCACTGTTTCCGTTTCATCTCTCTGGCTCATCCTTATGGTCTCCTGACTGGGGGTTATGCTAGGCTCTCTTTAGCACACCTCCCGCCCATGGCACTCACCCGCCATGTTCCATTTATATGGGCTGCTGTCCATGGGGCCGCACAGAGTTGGACACGACTGAAGTGACTTAGCATGCATGCATGCTGACCTGCATCTTCAAGCCAGACAAAAGCTGAAGCGCCAGACCCCCTTTACTAACCTGCTGCTGCTGCTGCTAAGTCGCTTCAGTCATGTCCAACTCTGTGCGACCCCATAGACAGACACATTAAATACAACCCACCCAAAACTGAGCTCACCATCCTCTCCCCAGACACATAGCGTCCCTGGAACCCGTGTCTTGGTGAATGCCACTGCCATCTACCAGGCCAGACACCTAGGAGTCAGCCTTACACCTCTTTCTCCCTTAATCCCACCTCCTGTCATCACTGAGGGCTGTCAGTTCTGGCTTCTCAACATCTCAGAACTTTCACCATCTCTGCCGCACACCAAGCCACCACCGCTCTCGGCTGCATCACTCTTACTCAGACACCTTTCCTTGCAGGAGTGGCCTGAACAAAACTTCTCAGATGCAACCCACTCCCTCTGAGGACGATCCAGTGGCCTCCTGTGCGATTAGATAAGGCTCAAACTCCTCCCTAGGGCAAATAAAGCCCTTGATGGTCTGCTCCTTGACTAAGTGTTGGGACTCTAGCCCAGACCCCCTCCTATATCTTCATATGCCAGAAGCCTGGAAAGATTGTTTAATTAAACCACCTCTCCACTAGAATACCTGTTTTCTAATAATGGAGGTTATGCCTCCCCTATCCTGTGTGCAGCCCATATGAAGACAGGGCTGTAAAAAGGTGTAAAAGGCTGCACTTGGGAGTCAATATGACTTCTTGAGTAAAACATTTCCGGCCTCAGGTTGCCCAGATGTAAAATGGGTACAAACATCCCTCCTCGCTTCACTGATCTGGCACAATCGAAAGGCTTGTCTTTGTCAACTAGCACGCCATAATTTGGTCTCCACTGCGTTTTGCTCAAAGATCAGAGCAGGGCTTGGTCCAGATGCAGGGCCTCAGGCGGTCCCAGGGCGCAAAATTTCAGGAAGCACCCACTTTCAGGTTCCTGTAAGCGCAGGGCGTCCGGAGAGCGAGTGCCTCCGGGAACCTAGCGCCAGGCGTATAACTTCTGCGCCAGAAGGCCTGCAGGATCAAGTAAGAGACCACCTACCCTTCAGAGCTGGGCCCGCCCCTCCGCAACGTACTTCCGGCACCGAACTAGACGCCTTGCTATTGGCTGTTGTCCCCATGACGCCACGAGAGCGCGCCCGCCTTCGCTGACGTCTTATTTAGGGGAGCCCCTCTGCTCAGCCTCTTGTTAGAACTCTAGGCTGGTAGCTGTGTCCCGAGCTCAGTACCTGCGCTCAGGCGCCAGGTGATCGTGGTCTCGGGCCCGCGAGTCCTATCCCGACAGCGCAGGGCGCCAGGTAGGTTAGATCTGGGCCAGATGGCGGGGCGCGCCGGGCCTCAGCCTCCCTCCCGGCCTCCCGGGATGCGCAGAGCTGAACGCTGCTGCCCCGCCTCTCCGAGCACTCTGATAGGGTGGGCGGGCCCTTCTGAGCGCCCACTGAGCTAGGCATACAGGGAAACTGGGGGACCCACGCGGGGGCCCAGACGAGTAAATAGTGGCACGCGATCCCGGGCGCAAACCTTTGTCTCGCAGGCTTATGGCGCCTGCGACGCCCCAGGCCGCAGCCTTTTTGCTTAAGGACCCTTTTCCGGAGCTGGATTGAGCGTAGGCACTGTGGGTCACTGATTCCCGCAGAAGCAGCGGGGCCGCTTTCAGGTGCCTTGTTTGATGACTTCACCTTAAGCCTCAAAGCCCCTTCTGTGAAATGAGGCGCTCTACCTGGAGGGATTGCTTTAAGACGAGATGAGAACCTGCACGGGTCTGTCACGTGGGAAGGTCAGCCTGTGGTTATCTGGGAGAGCAGGTGACCAGCCCTCTCCCCGAGGCAGTAGCCAGCAGATCAAATTTCCCGGAGCATGGCTGACGGCTTGCAGGGCGTCCCTGAGCCTCCAAATCTCCTGTTGGAGGTTCTTATTTCTCATCAATACCCCTGGGCTAAAGTGTCCCATGCTTAACATCCCGAGGACATGAGGACATGTTAACCCAAAGCAAGAACTCCAGTGTCACCTGGACCTGGATTCAAGTCCCAGCACTTTACTGTAGATTGTTTATCTGTGAAATGGGACCAACAGACCCCACCTTCCACAGTTGTCAGGAGAATTAAATCAGACATTGCAGGTAAAGCACTTAAGGTAAGACCTGGCTGGCATTCAGTGGGATCTGTTTAATCTTAGTGTGTGAAGTATCTGAGTGCTAACACTGTAGCTTGAACATCCCTTGCCCATGGCATGGTTGGTGCTTGTGTAAGGTAGGAGGGTAGGAGGTTTTAAACTCCTGGTTTTCTGGTTAAACTCATCAGCCAGCACAGTGAGCAATCAGAACAAATGACCTGGATCTAATCAGTCTTTAACTTATCAAAGCAGATCGAATCATCAGAGAACCAGGAGTCTGGGATTACCTCCAAGTGCCTGAGCATAATGCATGCTAAGTCGCTTCAGTTGTGTCTGACTCTTTGTGACCCCATGGGCTGTAGCCCACCAGGATTCTCTGTCCATAGGATTCTCCAGGCAAGAATACTGGGGTGGGTTGCCATGCCTTCTTCCAGGAGATCTTGCTGACCCAGGGATGGAACCCATGTCTCTTACATTCCCTGCATTGGCAGGCAGGTTCTTTACTCAGGCGCAACCTGGGAAGCCCAAGCATAAAGGGCTACTTTTAAAAGCACGGAACCATGAAGAGGAGGGACTTTTGGAACAGAGGCCAGACTTAAAAACAAAAAAGAGAATGGGTTTTGTCTTTGAGTGGAGCCTAGAACTCAAGATGGGACCTGAGCCTTGTTGATACTTTCTCAGTGATTTGAGAAGGGATGGCACCTCCTCCTGAGATGGATAATCACCGACTTTCCCAAGTAGTGAAAAGTCAAGCCTCTGCTCCGACATTCCTTCTTTCAGCTGAGACTAGCTGAGAGCCTGCTGCGTGGCAGGCACAGTACTAGGCACCATGCACCCAGTAATGAAAGAGACAATCATGGCCCAGGGACCCAGGGAGGAGAGAGCCCCACTCAAGCTTGGCCCCTGAACTCTGCCTGCAGCCTCTTCCCAGGCAGCCTGTACTCTCGCCCATGCGTGCGTGCTTATTTGCTCAGTCATATCCAACTCATTGTGACCCCATGGACTGTAGCCTGCCAGGCTCCTCTGGCCATGGGATTTCCCAGGCAAGAATACTGAAGCAGGTTGCTATTTCCTACTGTAGGGGATTTTCCTGACCCAGGAGTCAAACCTGTGTCTCTTGCATCTCCTGCATTTACCATAGCACCATCTGGGAAGCCCAAATAGAGTAACAGGATCAAACTGGCATTAAAAAAAAATCGCTTCTGTCAGCTTGTCTTTGAGTGGAGCCTGTTTCACCTGGGGTCTCTTGTTCATGGTGGGCCCCCTTTAATGGAGTCCTAGTCCTTTCATTTTAGCCTAGCCCACACTTCCTCAAGGAACTTGACCGAGGCAGGGCCCTCAGTCTCCCCAGCAGTGGTCTCAGCTGCTGAACCCTACTTAACCACATCAGTTAACATCAGTCTCCCTGCAGGCAGGACGACAGGGCTGAGAGTGTCTGACCTGCATTGTTTGCCTCANCCAGCCCTCTCCCCGAGGCAGTAGCCAGCAGATCAAATTTCCCGGAGCATGGCTGACGGCTTGCAGGGCGTCCCTGAGCCTCCAAATCTCCTGTTGGAGGTTCTTATTTCTCATCAATACCCCTGGGCTAAAGTGTCCCATGCTTAACATCCCGAGGACATGAGGACATGTTAACCCAAAGCAAGAACTCCAGTGTCACCTGGACCTGGATTCAAGTCCCAGCACTTTACTGTAGATTGTTTATCTGTGAAATGGGACCAACAGACCCCACCTTCCACAGTTGTCAGGAGAATTAAATCAGACATTGCAGGTAAAGCACTTAAGGTAAGACCTGGCTGGCATTCAGTGGGATCTGTTTAATCTTAGTGTGTGAAGTATCTGAGTGCTAACACTGTAGCTTGAACATCCCTTGCCCATGGCATGGTTGGTGCTTGTGTAAGGTAGGAGGGTAGGAGGTTTTAAACTCCTGGTTTTCTGGTTAAACTCATCAGCCAGCACAGTGAGCAATCAGAACAAATGACCTGGATCTAATCAGTCTTTAACTTATCAAAGCAGATCGAATCATCAGAGAACCAGGAGTCTGGGATTACCTCCAAGTGCCTGAGCATAATGCATGCTAAGTCGCTTCAGTTGTGTCTGACTCTTTGTGACCCCATGGGCTGTAGCCCACCAGGATTCTCTGTCCATAGGATTCTCCAGGCAAGAATACTGGGGTGGGTTGCCATGCCTTCTTCCAGGAGATCTTGCTGACCCAGGGATGGAACCCATGTCTCTTACATTCCCTGCATTGGCAGGCAGGTTCTTTACTCAGGCGCAACCTGGGAAGCCCAAGCATAAAGGGCTACTTTTAAAAGCACGGAACCATGAAGAGGAGGGACTTTTGGAACAGAGGCCAGACTTAAAAACAAAAAAGAGAATGGGTTTTGTCTTTGAGTGGAGCCTAGAACTCAAGATGGGACCTGAGCCTTGTTGATACTTTCTCAGTGATTTGAGAAGGGATGGCACCTCCTCCTGAGATGGATAATCACCGACTTTCCCAAGTAGTGAAAAGTCAAGCCTCTGCTCCGACATTCCTTCTTTCAGCTGAGACTAGCTGAGAGCCTGCTGCGTGGCAGGCACAGTACTAGGCACCATGCACCCAGTAATGAAAGAGACAATCATGGCCCAGGGACCCAGGGAGGAGAGAGCCCCACTCAAGCTTGGCCCCTGAACTCTGCCTGCAGCCTCTTCCCAGGCAGCCTGTACTCTCGCCCATGCGTGCGTGCTTATTTGCTCAGTCATATCCAACTCATTGTGACCCCATGGACTGTAGCCTGCCAGGCTCCTCTGGCCATGGGATTTCCCAGGCAAGAATACTGAAGCAGGTTGCTATTTCCTACTGTAGGGGATTTTCCTGACCCAGGAGTCAAACCTGTGTCTCTTGCATCTCCTGCATTTACCATAGCACCATCTGGGAAGCCCAAATAGAGTAACAGGATCAAACTGGCATTAAAAAAAAATCGCTTCTGTCAGCTTGTCTTTGAGTGGAGCCTGTTTCACCTGGGGTCTCTTGTTCATGGTGGGCCCCCTTTAATGGAGTCCTAGTCCTTTCATTTTAGCCTAGCCCACACTTCCTCAAGGAACTTGACCGAGGCAGGGCCCTCAGTCTCCCCAGCAGTGGTCTCAGCTGCTGAACCCTACTTAACCACATCAGTTAACATCAGTCTCCCTGCAGGCAGGACGACAGGGCTGAGAGTGTCTGACCTGCATTGTTTGCCTCAGCGGTGGCAAGTACAGCCTGAGCTGTCAGGAAGCACTGGTTGAAGGAAGACTGGAATCCTTGGGACCTAGCTTAGTGGCTGGCATGAAGCAGTTGATTCTCTAGAAATGTTTCATTGTTGTTCAGTTGCTAAGTCATGCCCGACTCTTTGAACCCCATGAACTGCAGCATGCCAGGCTTCCTGGTCCTTCACTGTCTCAGTGTTTCATTACAGGCACAGAATTGAGCAAAACATGACCTCATATACGTGGTGAAATAAAATCTGGACCACTTCCCATGCAGTGTGCCAGGAAAGGCTGATGGGGCAAAAAGCCTTGGGCTGCAGCTCGAGGAGCTTTGGGAACCCCAGCGATGGTCTCAGGCCCTCTGTCCTCAGGACCCACTTTGTCCCCATAGGAGCTGATGCTGGGGTCTGGTGGAAGGAGGTTGCTCACAACTGTGCTGCAGGCTCAGAGGTGGCCCATTCAGCTCTCCAGAGGCATGAGATTGGTGCAGTTCCAGGCACCCCACCTAACGGGACCCCATCTGGGCCTGGAGTCAGGGAATGGCGGGGGTGTCATCGACCTCAACGCCTTTGAGCCCACACTGCCCAAGACGATGGTGGAGTTCCTGGAGCAGGGAGAGGACACTCTGTCAGTGGTGAGAAGGTAAGTCAGCAGGCAGCATGACCCTGCCTTAGTTGCCCCATTCTCCCTCACTCCTCACCACCCCATCCCTGCCCTGGGAAACAGAACCAGGGTGGTTCTTTTGCAAAGGATCAGGGTAATGCAGGCTTCCTCTCTCTTAGCAAAGAGCCTTAGGAGTCTTGTGTGTCAATAGCCTCGGTTTACAGGGGGACCCAGGGAGGATGACTGACCTCCCCAAGGCCACACACAAGTGGGGGACAGGATTCTACTCTGTCCCCATGCCTTCCTGAGGGAGCTAAGGCCTGCTTGCCCGAGGGGCTGGAACCTGGGGTCCTAAGAGGGGAGAGGGCTGCAAAGATGTTCTTAAAGACAGTTCTTGGGTTTGAGTTGGGTTAGGTAGGTGCCTCTCTGAACCCAGGAGCCCTATAGGGTCTGTTCTAAAGATGTTGACACACAGTAAATTAAAAACCAAATTAAAAAACTAAAAACACTCTGAGATGTCATTTTTACCTGTTAAGCTGATATACAGATGTTTGACAGCACACAATGTTGGTAACAGTATTTTCCCCTACTTTCATATTCTTGCAAGATTAGAAACTCCTTCCATGTCCTTTATTAGAGAATTGGGTGTATCTACTGTGCAGTAATATACAACCGTACAAAAAAGAGGGAGCTAATAGACTTTACATGGTAAGATCTCTAAAATACATATTTTTAAAAAGGTGTATATAACATGCTATCATTGGCATAAAAAGATGGGAGAGTATACACAGAGTGACTGAAGATCCATACAGGACACAGCACTTGTCTATGGGGAGGGAGTGGGGTGACTAGGAGAAGGGGTGGAAGACAGAGCTTTCCCTTACCTCCATTTGCACCCTTTGAATTCACTTACATGGAAATCATTATGTATTTCTGTATTTGGTAATTCCATATTATGTTGTTGTTTAGTTGCTAAGCAGTATCAGACTCTTTGCGACCCCACAGACTGTAGCTTGCCAGGCCCCTCTGTCCATGGGATTTTCCAGGCAAGAATACCAGAGTGGGTTGCCATTTCCTTCTCCAGGGTGTCTTCCCAACCCAGGGGTTGAACCCTCGTCTCCTGCATTGGCAGGCGGATTCTTTACCACTGAGCCACCTGCAAAAGCCCATATTACCTAATGGGGGAGAGGAAATCGACACTGGATGAGCATAAACAGTGCTCTCATATTAAGGGGCAATAGCTGGGCTTGATTTTCAGTGCTGACTCTGATGGTTGATCTAGAAAGTATGTTTTAAAAAGCAAAGCTTGGTAGCAGCTGCAGGATCTCCCCAGCACGCTCCTCTCTCCTGTTCTGGTTTTTGCAGAGCTCCGGTCACCCAGTTGCCAGTCCTCCCACGGTCAGAGGTGACGTTCCTGGCCCCAGTCACTCGGCCAGACAAAGTAGTGTGCGTGGGCATGAACTATGCAGACCACTGCAGAGAACAGAACGTGCCTGTGCCCAAGGAGCCCATCATCTTCAGCAAGTTTGCCAGCGCCATCGTGGGGCCCTATGACAACATCATCCTTCCACCGGAGAGCCAGGTGGGTGCCTGCCCTCCATTCCCCCACCCCCAGTCCCTAGGGCCCATCACAGGCGCTCAGCGTCCAGCCTAAGGGAACCACCTGTTGCTCAGTAGCACATTAAACAGAAACTCCAGGGTATTATACAGTGATAAGACAGCTCCTGGGGGAAAAAAAGACATTGTTTTCGTGTTTGATTATAAAAGTAATATACTTGCTTTATAGAAAAGAAATAAAATATGTAAAGAAATTACATAAATTTCACAATTTTCAAAATTACATAAATACATAAAGAAATGAAAAGCTACACATGTCTCCACTGTTCAGGGCTTGCAACATTTATGTTTTACTGTATATCTTCCCAGAATTTTTTTTTCCTTTTAAACTTTTGTTTTGGGGGAACAGCCAATTAACCATGTTGTGATGGTTTCAGGTGAACAGCAGAGGGACTCAGCCATACATATACGTGTCCATTCTCCTGGAAACTCCCCTCCCAGCCAGGCTGCCACATGACATTGAGCAGAGTGCCATGTGCTGTACAGAAGGTCTGACCTTGTTGGTTACCCATCTTAAATACAGCAGTGTGTACATGTTCATCCCAAACTCCCTAACCATCCCTTCCCCCTGCCCCAGCAGCCGTCAGTTCACCGTAGCCGTGAGTCTCTGTTTTGTGAGTGAGCTCACGTGTGTCACTTCCCTTTATTATTCCACACATAGTCCCCAGGGCTTTTCTGTTCCTGTCTCTGTGCTGTGCATATGCCTTCCATTTACTTAAGTTCCCCATCGAGGACATTTTTCATGCCATTAAATATTCTCCCCGACGGTTTTTAGGTCACTGCTTAGTTTTCTATTGTGTCAGTGGCCATAATTCATTCAGTAGTCCTCATATTGCTAAATAGGTTGTTTCCAGTTTTTAGCTTTTATAATGTTACAGTGAATATCCTTAGAGAAGAGACTTTGCACATCCATGAATGTGTGATTATTTCCTTTAAATGAACTCTTAGAATGTGAATGTCTTTGTCAGAGTATAGGCAGGGTTTCAAAAATTAGCCAGAGTGACCTTCGGCTGCAAAAGCAGTTTACATATCCACCAGCAGTGTGCGTACCCTTACTCATACTTTAAAATTTTTAGTTTAGAAATGCTTGGAAAATTATAGGAAAGTTGGGGGAAAAAACGCAGTGACTGCCCAGAGTCTTCACCTGGAGTCACCACGTGCATCTTGCCGTGTTTGCTTTTCTCTCTCTGCCTCCCCGCCCTGCTTTCCCGCTTCTCTGCTTCTTTCTTTCCCTCATGCCCGACAGGCACACACACACTGTTTAAAGGGGGGTTAGGTAGAAAGAACTTCACAAAGGAAATTATAGACATTAAGAGAGATCACTCATAGTTGCAAGTCATGTAGCAGAGCAGTCCTCCTGGGTTTCCTTACCCTCCTGCTCTCCACCCAGGCACCCCTTCCCAGTAAAGTCTGTTGCTTTGTCAGCAAAAAAAAAAAAGAATTCACTCATATAAACTTCAGCATACATCTCCTGCAAATAAGGACAGTGTCCTACATGACCACAATAGCATTACAACTAGGAAAGTTAATATGAACCATACCTAGTATAGAGTCCAGCTGGGCATCTTGCCAGTTGCCTCCAGAGGTGACTTTTGATTCGGGTCCCGTTTTGATTTGTGGTGTTGGTCCAGGGTCAGTCAGGGCCACACATTCTTTTCGGTTGTATCTCTTAGTGCCTTCCGTCTAGAACAGGGATTCACAGACTTTGCCTCAAAGGGCCAGTTAGTAGTAAGCGTTCGGCTTCGAGCACCCAGTAGTGTCTGCAGTAATGGCTCAGCTTTGCCACTGCTGTGTGAAAGCAGCCTGGCTGGCCTGTGAAGGGACAGGGCTGTGTCCCAGGAAAACTTCACTCACAGGAACAGAGATGCAAGCAAGCAAGGATTTAGCCTGTGGGCCACAGCTTGCTGACCCCTGATCGCAAGCAATTTTTCTCCCTACCCTTTTTTATCTTTCATGACAGACTTTTTGAAGAAATCAGGCACATTGTCTCCTAGCGTGTCTCACACTCTGGATTTGTCTGGTCAGTTCGTCATGATTAGATTCAGGTTAAACATTTCTGTCGAGTTCTACGGAGGTTAATCTGTCCAGGCTGCCGTAACAAAATACTGTAGAATGGGTGACTCATAGAACAAGACATTGAGTTCTTGAGATTCTAGAGGCTGGGAAGTGCAAGATCAGGGCACCTACAGATTACGGGCCTGCTGAGGGCGCCCTTTCTGGCCCACAGATGTCTGTCTTCACCATGTTCTTGGTTCATGGAAGGGAGCTCTCTGACATCTCTCTCCTCATGGGGGCTCTGCCCTCATGACCTCATCACCTCTCATGCTATGAGGGGGGCGTAGGGTGGGACACCGACGTCTGAGGCAGCAGGTGCGTGCTTACATCACATCCAGTGTCAGCTGGTCCTGAAGTTTGGCCGCCTAGGTTCCTTGGTGCTCACGTGGCCTCTCCATGGTAAGGCGCCTTTCCCTGTGGTAACTAGTAAACAGTCTGCAGAGGAGTCACTGAAACCTCGTGACTATCTTATTTGCCCCACAAGTGCTCTTCAGGGATCATCTGGTCATCCTCCCTTCAATCCACTACAGTAAGGGTTAGAAAAAGGTGACTTTTTTCTTTCTGTCATGCCTTTTACTTTTATTAGCTGGTATTCTGTGGAGAAGCACTGCTTGTTTTTTTGTTTTCCCCTGTCCCTTGATCACTGTAAATTCCTGACTTTCACTTCTATCCAGTATGTCATAGTCAATAGTCCATCACTGACGTTCTTTCCGATACTCAGAGGATCTCAGTTTGGTCAAGGGGTGGCTTTCGAATGATCCCCACCGCATCACTTTCTGAGCACTTCCTCCCTCTGGCCAAGCAGTTCCAGGCTTCTTGCACTCTCCTCGTCGACATGGACTTAGCCACTTCCCCAAGGAATCCAGTTCTTTTTTGTGTTCATGGTTGTTACTATTAGAAAAGTCAGTTTGCGTGGCTAACTTATGTCTACTTTATATTTGCACTCTGCTGATTATGGAACTGGAACGGGCTGAGCATGTTTTCCTTTTTGTGGCCCTGTGTATTTATTTTTGTAAACTGCTTATTCAAGCCTTTGGCCCACGTTTATTTTGGCATGTTGATCTTGTTATTATTTAAGTGAGTTAGTGCATTAAAGCACTTAGAATAGTGCCTGGCAAACAAGTAGGGTTAGCTATTGTTATTCGGTATTTATCCTTTTTTGGAAGTATCAAGAGTGATTTTGGTAAAACTGCCCCTCTGCCCCAACGACCTCAGAGAAACATTGTTCTTCCGCAGTCACTGGAGTCACTCTGCCTGCCTCCAGCGGTGCTGCCTCCCCTGCCCCAAGGCTATGGTCCACACGTGACACCTCCCCTGCGGCCCTCCTCTAGGGTTGTCTTCCACACACGGGCCGGCAGCCACCCCACCATTCAGAGGCCTGGCCCCGTGGCAGGAACCCCTCAGTGGAATAAGAGCCCAGAGCCAGGCAGCTTACTGGCCCTTTCCCGCCCTACAGGAGGTGGACTGGGAGGTGGAGCTGGCTGTGGTCATTGGAAAGAGAGGCAAGCACATCAAGGTGAGGGGGAGAGGGCCAGCTACCCTGGGGAGTGGTTGGCATCTGCCTGCTCCTGATGCTGCCTTGCCCCTCACCCACCGCCTCTGGCTGTCTCCAGCCACTAACACGGGAGCAAGGCTTTGAGACCCTTTGTGACAGGGCTTGGTGTCACCACGAGCTAACCTCCAATCTGGCCAAATCCCCTGCCCCCCACAGGCTACAGATGCCATGGCCCATGTGGCTGGCTTCACTGTGGCACACGACGTGAGTGCCCGTGACTGGCAGATGGGACGCAATGGAAAGCAGTGGCTGCTGGGGAAAACCTTTGACACCTTCTGCCCTCTGGGCCCTGCCTTGGTGACCAAGGACAGTGTGGCAGGTAGGTCTCTGACGGCCCGCTTGGCGACTCCTCTCCTTGCTCCTGCATAGATTCGTCAGCGAAGCCTCTTTCCAGAAGGGGAGAGGGGCGTGGCCCGCCGAGGGCCTGTCCCCAGCTGCCCTCTCGTCGACTGTTGGATTAGAGCAGCTCTCTCCACCGGCCTCCCTCCCCGTCCCCTCACTGTAGAGGCCTACAGCAGCAGAGGCGGTGACTCTGCACCCAAGACAGGAGTTACAGGGGAGGGCTCTCTCCTGACGGCTGGGTCAGGCTTCCTCTGGCTGCCACCATCTGGGAGAGTCCTGACGTTGGAATGAAGCAGGGACGGCCTTGGAGCGTCACAGAGAACAGCTGTTCCTGAGCCCCCAGCCCTCTTTAGTAAAGGAGATGGGAGCTAACCCCTAGGGCCTCCCTGAGCCACCGTGTGGCCTGGTGGCAGCAGCTACAGCAAGGGCACAGTGGGAGCCTGGAGAAGACGGGTGGAGAGGACAGCACAGCCCTTGGGCGGGAGCTGTCTGTGTAGTTCAGCCTCATGGTGCCCCGTGCAGTCACCAGTGAAGTTAAACCGTGTTCCTGGGGTGTGCTTGTGCATGTGTGAAACACCAGAAAGTTAGGGCGAAAGTGCTGGTTGCCCAGGATACAGTTACAGGTGAGCGTCAGGTGCAGGGTCTGCACTCTGCTCAGATGTTACCCTGTTGCTTTATAATGGCCAGCCTGCCTCTGCTGCAGATGGAACCTGTATTTTAAGGCAAAACCCAGCCACTGTTCTCTGCCCCTTGCGTCTGGAACACCCCCTCATTAACCCACCCAGTGACCACTGGTGGGCGCTCTGCTGGGTGGTGGGCACAGGGAGGCCTGGGCAGGCCAGAGTCCACAGACTCCCAGGTGGGGAGCCCAGCAGACAAGCCTCTCCCCTGGAAAGCCTCNTGTTCTCTGCCCCTTGCGTCTGGAACACCCCCTCATTAACCCACCCAGTGACCACTGGTGGGCGCTCTGCTGGGTGGTGGGCACAGGGAGGCCTGGGCAGGCCAGAGTCCACAGACTCCCAGGTGGGGAGCCCAGCAGACAAGCCTCTCCCCTGGAAAGCCTCTCACCCTGTGGTTTCGTTTCCTGGTTGTCAGGAGGGGGTTGGGGGTCAGAAAGGAGAATCCCAAATGTGTCGTGTTTGCGTTTCAGACCCGCACAACCTAAAGATCTGCTGCCGAGTGAATGGGGAAGTGGTGCAGAGCAGCAACACCAACCAGATGGTGTTTAAGACAGAAGAGCTGATAGCCTGGGTCTCCCAGTAAGTGGGGTGGAGCCTGGCCCAGCCACCACCTGGGGCTTCACTGGGCCCCCATGCCAGGCCGTGGCACCCCAGCCCCCGACCTCACCTGGCCCTTCTGCCCGTAGGTTTGTTACTCTTTACCCAGGGGACATCATACTGACCGGGACACCCCCAGGTGTGGGTTTGTTCAGGAAGCCTCCTGTCTTCCTCAAGGTAGGTTGGCGGAGTGAGGACAGGCAGAGGCCTGGCATGGTTGGCTCAGACCTGGGAAACCCACGTCTGTATATGTGCAGACATGTGCGCGCCATATCTCAGGCCTGACAACCTCATGGCCCACTCTGTTGCAGAAGGGCGATGAAGTCCAGTGTGAGATTGAAAAGCTGGGTGTCATCATCAACAAGGTGGTGTGACGCCTTCTGCTGCCGGCAGAGGGGCATTTGTTCCCATGGAGCCCAACATGGCGAGGCCGGGTGCCAGCCCCCTCGAGGCTTCTCTTTGAGAAGAGAGGGGGGGCTCACCTCCTCAATAAACTTTTTATCTTCCTTTAGGATGTGTTTCAAGGAGTGAGAGGTCATTCCCACCCAGTGGGGAAGGAGAGCAGACACATACACATGGTCACACCAGAGAACAGTGCTGAGCCTGGGCACAGAGGACATCCGGTCCTCTAGTGTATTGCAGCAAAGGATGCAGAAAGCAAGGCGTAGTCAAACCGCAAACGTGTGACAGTCAGCTAAATAAGCCTTCTGCCCCAGGGCAGGGCTGCGGTCCAGGGCTGAAGAGGCTTGACCCGGGCTCCTCCCCACAGTTCTAGCTGCAGATGAACTGCCGGATGAACTGTCCCAGCTTTTCCTGGCTGTCCCGGCTGGCGAAGGCAGGGGACAGGTGGAGCAGGGGGCCTGTGGGGCCGGGCATTTGCTGCAGCACCTGAGCCACAGAGAAGGGCTCTGAGTGCTCACACGGGCGCTGGGCCCCACTCCTGTCAATGCTGCCTCCCAAACATCCTGACACCCCACCTGGGGGCAGGATGCGCCAGAGTCTGGAGACAGAGGGCCAGGAAAACTATCCTGCCTTCCCCAGATACTGCCCACACGCCTGTTCTTGGGAAACCCTGGGTAAATCCCCGAGTGGGTACAGCCAGCTCCCCTCAGCAGCTGTCAGGGTATGGGGGTGGGAGGCAGGGGGACAGGAGGATGGAGAGACCAGCCTCTCTCACCCCCAAGTCTCTGAAGGTCCAGATGGCACTGATGGCAAGATTTGGGTCCGCACACTCTGGATGAAAGAGAAGTGAAGGCTGTAGGTGGGGACAGTCCCCTGGCACAGCTTCTCTTCTCTTTAAACAAGGAACAACCCAAGGAGAGGACTCAAGCTGGACCCAAAGGCCTCTACGCTGCACCCAGTACTCCTGACCTTGGGTTTTCACTGCCCACTAGGGGGCAGCAGCCAGCAGCTGACCTCCCCCTGCCTTCCAGGGCCTGGGCTGGCTGCTGGGACTCACCAAAGAGCCCTTCCTCCTGGGCTGTGGCCCGTAAGAACTGGAATAGCTGCTCCGCGTAGCCAGACTCTGTGAGGGAGAGGGTCTGAGACCTGGGCCCCACGCAGGCAGAGCTCACCCCGCACCGTGTTCGGCCTCTCCTTAGGATGGCACGCTGTGCGGGCCTCACCAGTATCTGGGAGCCGTCCCCGGTGGAGGAAGGCAGCGGCCTGCGCAAAAGCCTTCAGCACTGGGCTGAGCAGGCGGCAGAGGAAGAGAAAGAAGTCGGGGCAGCGCGACTGCTGGCTGAGCTGGAAGGGGACAGGCCAGGGTAAGGGCGGCTCCCGCCTCCCCTGCCCCTCCCCAGCGGCGCCCCCGACGCACCCTGAAGTAGCGGCCCTCCGCCTCCTCGAAGTCGTCGCTGTCGCTGTCGGTGAAGTCCCCGCTCAGTCTCCACAGCAGTCTCGCACTCAAACGCTGCCTCCCTGTGTCACAGGCTGGCTGGGAGCCCGGGGTCTGAGGGCCAGGAGAGCCACGGGGCCCTGTCAGGCTGGCCAAGGTCCAGTCTCGAGGCCCCCCAACGGGGTACATGGCCAGTCAGACGTAGGGAGGTGAAACCAGACGCAGACCTGGGGTGCCGAGGAGGATGCCCCAGGCCACACCAGTGACAGCTGCTGAGAGGACATGAGCACCTACCCTCAAGGGCCACAGCCCCTGTGGACAAGAGATATGGAGGGCAGGGGGTCTGCAGATGCCCCCAGAGGTGCGCCTGTCAAGTCCTGCCAGTGCAGGCGTGGTGACAGACCCCAAGGTGAAGTGTGGTGGTGGCAGGACCCAAGCGTCTATTCAGCTGGGGCCGGGGCTGCCCTCCCCCACTCCCCCCACGGAGCAGAGGAGGGGCCGGTCCCCAGGCAGGGGCTTCTGTCTGCAGCCCCCTTCCTACCTCCTCAGCCACGAGGAGCCCACACTGGATGAGACGGTCCAGCACCTCCTGACAGTAGCAGTAGGAAGACTGGCAGGGCTGAGGGGAGACAGGCATCCGTGTGACCTCAGGCAAGCCCAACCAGACCTGCTGCCACAGGGCTCGCCAGGCAGGGCCCTCCTCCGTCCAGGCGGGGAGGCGCAGGACTGAGTGGGCTGCAGAGGAGATCTGACCTGCAGCAGTAGCAGGTCCTGTGGCAGCAAGTGCAGCAGCAGCAGGATCTGGCAGTACAGCTCCTTCTGGCTCAGCAGCTCGATGCCCTGCAGCTCCCAGGGGCCCTCGGGCGGCACCTTGCCTGCCAGCAGCCCTCGCACAGCACAGGCTGTGGGAGGAGGTGGCGGACATGAGGAGGCGCGCCATGCCCCTCACCCCTACGTGTTCCACCCACCGCAAGCCCTGGGGACTCACCACCCACAGCCTCGCTCAGGAAAGTGGGCAGCAGCTCGGCGCTCAGGCGTGCCAGGGATGTGAGGCCTGGGCCAGGGCGCGGAACCACCAGCAAGTCCCCCTGCTGGATGCGCAGCAGGGCCACATGTGGCCGTAGCAGGCTCAGCGTGTGCTGCACCAGGCACCGCAGCTGCCCTGAGAAGCCCACGTCAAAGCCACGCAACAGCGTCTCCTCGGTCAGCCAGGAGAACTCCCCCAGGAGCTGCGACAGGAACACGCCCTGGGTGGGCAGAGGGGGACTGAGCCAAGGGCCGTGGCTCCTCCCCTGGGCCCTTAGCACCCGGGTCCTACCTTCTGGTGCTTGAACAGCAGCAGTGTCGCCATGATGGCCGTGCTCATCACCGCGGAGCTCGCCACGCTGGCTGGAGCCAGAGGTCGGGGATGCTGGTCAGGGCCGAGGCCCAGCAGCCCTGTCCCTCTGTCACTGGGCAAGTCTTCCCAGCCAAGAACACACCTCCCTGCCAGCAGCCACATACACACTCCCACACAACTCCACCCTGGGAAGGGCACAGCGGGCCTGGTCCTTGTGTGCCACCTTCCCTGGTGAAGAACTGACATTTATCAAATATATGCTGCAACCCAGGCTGGGAGCTCAGAAACCCTCCCAGCCTCCTGTAGGCCTGTGCTGTGCTTAGTCACTCAGTCGTGTCTCTCTGCAACCCCATGGTGCTACCCACCAACTCACAGTCTCTGCCACGGCAGAGACACGAGAAGATGGTAACTACGCTGTTAAGAGCCCCCTCTGTTCCAGGTACCTGTTAAGCCCCTGATGTATATTATTCAGTTCAGCCAGTATCACCTCAAAGTGTGCAGTGGGCCAGGCAGCTGCTTGCTTGTGTGCACTTAGTGGCTCATGTTCCCCCTGGCTGCCCCTCCTCAGGGGCAAAGACAGGGACAGGCTCCACTCTTCATGTGCCCCAAGTGGGCCCACAGGAGGGGGCAGGTGCAGAGACCCACCTGGAACGGAGGGCCCTGACCCACTGGCCAACTCGGAGAACACAGTGCTCAGGAGCCTCCCCCAGAGGCCAGACCGAGGGCCCCTCACCATTCAGGACGTGCCAGCTCAGCCTCCTGACCAACAGCTGGTCCTCCTCCTTGAGGGCCAGAAGAGGTCCGGTTACAGGTGTCCACTCCTGCTCCTTCTCAGTGTCGGGGACAGTGGTACTAGGATAGAGACACAGGTCACAGGATGAGGGGACCAAACGTAAAGACAACCACAGGGGCACTCAGAGCTTTCCAAATACAAAGATATGGGTGTTTCCCATCCCTGCAAGAGTGGGCCTGTGTACTCTTAGTCCTTTCCAGGCCAGTGTGCTATAACCCACACCCAACTTACAGGCCAGGTGGGGGGCACCTGGATGGTTTGAGATGACAAAGATTAGCTGGTGAGGGAAGGCTGGGGCTGGTGATGTGTCCTTGGTCAGGAGAGGAGGGGGTGCCAGCTCACAAGCCGGGGTCTGAGAGCTGCCTCCCTTGCCCAAGACCCTCATACTCCTCTGCTCTTACCACTGGCCCAGCACGATGGGCTGCAGCAGCTGCTCCAGGGTCTGCCTGCTGCCCCAGCAGCTTCTGGCATTGATGGTATATTCCTGCCCAGGACAACGACAAGGCTCTCAGGTGGTCTGCCCTGGCCCACCTGGAAGCCTACACACAGCCCACCTGAAGTAAGCCAGGTCGTCCTTGCAGTGGCCTGAGGGCCAGGCTGCCAGAAGCCCTAGGGCAGACCACAAGTACACCCAGCCTTGCCCAACAGGGCCCACACCTGCAGGGAGAAGGGCTGGGCCAGATGCACACGGACACAGACTCGGCAGCTGAAGCCCCAGCGTCGCAGGCTGCGCAGAACAGCCAGAGCACCTGTCCAGAGCCCCAGCGGGGCCAAGGCCTGCAGGGAGGAGGAAGGCACTGAGGGAGCCAGCTTGCCCGGGGCACGCTTTCTGCTCCACTTCACCTTAGGCCCAACCTGATACGTGACCATGACCTCTCCAGGCTCACTTTCTCGTCTGTGAGACAGGAAGTCTTCCCCAGCAAGGTCTTTTGAGAATGAAATGAGAGGGTGACTGTTACAGCCTTGGCAGGTGCCACAGGATAATGACCACAGGGGTGAAATTCCTTTGCACCTCCCCCTTAACCCCAGCTCTGAGGGGCCTCAGTCACAGGATACACAACACTGCCTCCTCTCTGGAGACTGTGTCCACTTAGGGACCCAGGGCAGGAAAGTCTTACGTGGCATGTATCATGGGGTGCCTCTGGAACCAGGTCATAGGTGACAGCCACTGGCACAAGCAGAGCGTCTGGGACGATGCCTGCCTGGACCACCTGCACCACCAGGCCCAGCCAGGACAGGCCCAGGGCTGATAGCCGAGGCCCCCGAACCCCAGGAGGCTCCTCCAGGAAGATGAGCAGGGGCTGCCTGCTGGCCAGCAGCTGCTCCACAGTCTGGAAGTGGGTGGAGGGAGGCAGGTGTCAAAACCAGAACAGCCAAGGCCCCTGTTCCCTGGTCTGGCCCCATAAACCACCAATGGGGGCACAGCACTCACCGCATGGACCACAGCTCTTGCAAGAACCCCCTCAGGGCTGTCTGGAGAGAGGTTGGCCTCTAGCGGCAGAAAAAGCCCCCCAAGTTTCTTCAGCAGAGCTCTGTGGGGCACAGGGCAGAGGAGGTAAGGTGCTCAGGAGATGGGACCAAGCAGGAGGCTAGTGAGAGCAGTGGCCCCCTCAGGGCCAGCCTGGGTCCTGCCTCAACACCCTGAGGCCAGGCATGGCCCTAGAGCCCACAGCCCACAGCTAACCCTCCATCTGAGCCCCACAGGCGGGGCTGCACAATATGCTGAGAGCAGAGGGGCCAGGAAGAGACCCTCTGGGGAGCTGATGCTAGCAACACCATCTTTCCTCCCCCACACCTCTATCCTAGTCTGGGGACCTCGCCGCTGTACATCTAAGGGCACGAGCCTTTTACCTGAGGATGGGGGAACAGGTGCGGGGGTCCCAAGCCACACGGAGCACGCCCATGCCCTGGGAGAGCAGCACAAAGGGCAGCAGGATGCCATCCAGGACTGACTTGTGGGTAGAGAGGAAGACGAGCGGCGAGCCCTGCTCCAGGGAGAGCCAGAGGGAAGTGCCAAGCCACACTCCCGCCCTGAAGATGCAGGCAGCTGAAACCTAGCGCCTCCAGACCCAGGGCAGTCCCAGAGGGAGGGAGGGTTCGGCTGAGCAGGCTTTCCCTGAGCACATTTCCCAAAAGCGGAGAAGCTCTGTCAACAACTTTTAAGGTAATGCACTGACGTAATGGTTGTTAAGACATGATGAAAAGCCGTTAGAGGAAGCCTCTAGGGAGCAGGACCGTGAGACACGGAGATAAGGTCGTCAAAGAGCAGTGCATTTTTCCCACCCAGCTGACGGGGCTGGTCCCAACTTAGGGCTTGGCCTAGCCTCAGCTCCTGTCCCCGCCATCCCACCCCATCCCCATCCCAGTGAGGGTGGGCCTTACTGCCTGAGCAGCCTTGTGGACCATCTTCATCTGGCCCCTGTACAGCTGCACGTTCAGGAAGAGGCAGTTCAGGAACCGCAGCAGTGCCCAGCTAAACAGCCTGCAGAGCAGTGCCCAGTCTGAGGTATGGGCCCCCCAGAGGGCTGCCCCGAACTCCTCTAAAGCAGGCACTACTACTGTCCTCATTTTACAGAAGAGGAAAGTGAGGTTCAGAGTGGCTGCAGAAGCTGCTGGGTAGGAGAAAGCTAAGAAGTGGGGGTGCTGGGACTGGAAGGTGGGCCTGACAGCAGAGCCCACACCTGCAAGGTGCTGATACTCCCCTAGAAAGACGTCATGGGCCAGCTGCCTCAGAGCACATCTGTGCCCCCATGCATCCCAAAGGAAATCAGAGAACCAAGACTCTCTCTAGGCGTAACCAGCCTTGTCTTTGCAAACTGCTGGGGCAAGTGAACTAAAAGGGAGGGGTTAGTGATACAAGAAGGAAAGCGGACAATGAAGGGGCAAAATCTCTGGGGAAGGGATGTCCAGAGCCTGGTGAAGAGGACTGGCTTTAAGCAGGGACAGAAGCATAGACGCAGGCAGCAAGGCGATATGGAGGGCACGTGCACGTCCTCATCAGATGGCTCCTGCTTCTCCACGAAGCATGATCAGGACACCACACGTGAGTCAGAGAAGCAGCAGTCCCGGTCAGAGCCCTGGGGAGCTCAGAGCGCTGTGCTCCTCTGAGAATCACACTCAAAAAGGAAGCAGGTCTACCCACTGTGCATCTCTCCAGTGATATGCGGCTGCTTTGATGCAGAGAAGGCAGGTGGCTGGGTTCAAACACAACTGGGTTGTGCCCAGTGACTCCCTCCCAAGGACACTTCTGTCACCAGGGGCCCTGGAATCTAAGCTAGGCCTGGAGACCAGGAAAGACAGGAGGTGGGCTGATGGCTGGTGTAAGGTGCTCAGGTCAAGGGACTGGAAGTCGAGACAAAGCCAAAGAATGGTCACATGGAAGGCTGGTCATAGGTCACCAACAACCTCTACCCTCTGTTCCTGTTCACTTGACCTTTCAGCACTTTCAGGACAGCTGAGCCTCACATGTGCTGCACTGTACCCTTTCCCCCAGTGACTCACTCCTCCCTGGCTTTAAGTATCACCTATGTGCTGCTGCTGCTGCTGCTGCTAAGTTGCTTCAGTCATGTCCGACTCTGTGCGACCCCATAGACAGCAGCCCATCAGGCTCCACCATCCCTGGGATTCTCCAGACAAGAACACTGGAGTGGGTTGCCATTTCCTTCTCCAATGCATGAAAGTGAAAAGTGAAAGTGAAGTCACTGAGTCATGTCCAACTCTCATGTGCTAAAGATCTGCAAATACACATTCCTGGTCTCAACCTGTTTTTTGTGCTCCAGACTCATATATTAAATTTGTAAGCAGCTGCCTCAGTGTTTCCACCAGTATGTCAGGTGTCAGAAGACTTCTATGTCCAAAACACCTTTTGTGGGCCAAACTCACTCCCCTGCAAGCCTGCCTCCTCCCCTCCAACCACACTGCCAGGTGCTCGGCCAGACACTCAGCTCACCTGCAGCCCCCTTTCCCTCCACTGGCCCCATTCCAACCCTCTTGTACATCAGTGAGTCCTGTTAATTTCACTTTGGTTTCTCGATCCATTTTCCCAAGTTCTACTGCCATCCCCACCCCCCATCATCTCACCTGGACTAACCAACCAGCCTCCCCAGAGGACCTGTTCTCTATTCTTGACCTCAATTAACCTTGTTGTCATTCTCTGTCTAAAACCTTTCNAGTCCTGTTAATTTCACTTTGGTTTCTCGATCCATTTTCCCAAGTTCTACTGCCATCCCCACCCCCCATCATCTCACCTGGACTAACCAACCAGCCTCCCCAGAGGACCTGTTCTCTATTCTTGACCTCAATTAACCTTGTTGTCATTCTCTGTCTAAAACCTTTCCATTGGTTTTCACTGCACTTAGAAATCAAATCCAAACATCTTGTATACCGCTCTGCATATCTGTTCCTTTCTACTTCTCGATTTTGTTTCCAACAACTTACTCCCTCACTTGCCAGCTTCCAACCACGTCAGCTTCTTGAGCAAACCTGGCCTTTTCCAGCAGCCACAGCTCATGCTGTTCCCTCTGGGAGAACTGCTTCCTGACATCCTCACTTCCCCAAGGCTGGCTCAATTCCCTCTTCTGTCCCTGGCTTACAGGTCTCTTCCTCGCCTTCAGGTTTTCTCAGTCCTAGCCCTTGTTCTGTCCTCCTTGCCAGCATGTGCCACCTCCACTGCCCCAGAGGCTTGCTCTGCATCTAAGAGGAGCTGCACCCTGTGCAGGACACACGTGGGAGGAAGCAGGTGGTGACAGTGGCAGGTGTGTGTGAGTGAGTGGGCAGGCCTACAAGATGGGGGACCACCCGTCTCCTCTGTCCACAGGAGCCTGACCTGGGGAAAGGTGGAGGGACAGAGGAGGCACTGAAGTCCAGGTCACCACCAGGGGTTCCTGAGATGATCCCCCTAAGCCCCCACCCTCTCAGGACAGATACACACAGGCCAGCAATGGTGAGAACCTGGACTGGAATCTGGGAGCTGGCACAGATCAAAGCCCCTCCCTCTTCCCCAACTGGTCGCCTGAAGGAGCCAGCTGTTTTCAAAATTCTTAGTGTCCAGATCAGGGCTCCCCAAGGCTGTCTGGCAAATACACCACCCAGCTCCCCCAGGCGGGGAGTCTAGTCTTTCCCCAAGCCCAGCCAATGCTCTCTCCCCAAGGGCAGAGGCCCCAGCCCAGGGAGCCCTTCGGCAGAGTTACCTGAGCAGGAAGGGGTGGGGCGGGGCCTGGATGTGGCCCAAGATGCGCTGTACCTCTTTCCTCACGTGGCTGGGCACCTGGCCTTCCCCAGCTCCTCCCGGGGCCCTCCCTGAGATGACATTCCGCACTCTGAGGAGGGGGGGAGGTGGTGGTTGTGGTGTAAGGCTGAAGCAGGCCTAAGGTCACTTCCCTCATCCCTGTAGTCCCCAGGGCACAGCCTCCAGCCTTCCCCCTCCATCTTTAAAAAAGGGTCCCTGACCAAGCTAACACTCTTGAAACCAGTCCTTTCAACCAGCCCAGCCTAGAGCCTTTGTCATCCCTTTAAGGATCCCAGAAGTACCAGCCAGATCCCCATCCCTGCCTCCTCACCCAGCGCTTTCCATGATCTTCTGTGAGGCATCCTGGCAGGGTGGTATGTGCTGCTCCAGTGACCACAAGAAATAGCAAAGCCTCCGAACCAGCCAGCCCCGAAACCTGGGCACAGCCCCCAGAGCAGGGGGTAGATGTCTCAGAGGGCCCCCCCACAACTAGGGCCCACAGAGGGTATTCCATCAGGAAGAGATCACATCCTAGTCCCGTGGACTGGGAACATTTGAGCTTGGCTTATCATGGAGCAGGAAGAGGAAGCACCTGCCCACCTGTGGCCCATTGCTATCCCCTCTCCCCAGGGAACAGGGTACAGGTTCAGGGCTTGAAAGCTCACAAAAGGAGCTGCAGGAAAACTCCAAGCCTGCCTGTCCCCACCCGTGGGTTTGGAGCAGAGGGCACAGTCCATTCTTGTCCCATCAAAAGAAAATGATACCACAAAGCAGGGCCCCTGCAGCCCTGTACCCAAGGGCCCTGCCCACCACCCAGCCCCACCCCCAGCTCTAACTACCTGGTGTTTTCCTCCTTCACCAAGATCACATTGCAGAAGCCGAGGTCCATTATGCTTCTGTGGAAGAGGGACTCCTGCCGGAAAGGGGCAGAGAGCATGTCCTTGGGGGGGCCTTTGCAAACTGCAAAGGAGAGCTCCTGCTCTGTCTTCTGCAATCTTTCTCTGATGGGCTATACAGTCTACCGAGAGATGGATTATAGCACTGCAGTTCCCAAAAGATGTCTGACCTCAGATCCTGACGCTCATTTAGGAGAGAGGGCTCCATGGTCAAAAGGAAAGGGCTGCATCCTCTACAGAATCACCCTCTTAGAGAGTAGCATATCATCTCGGAGAAGTTCTCTCACCAACAGCAGGGAAATGTAGCCTGGACTGCCACAAGAACCCTGAGTCCCACCAGCACCAGCACACAGCACGGACCTACAGAGGCCCCAAGCATGTGCCGAGTGCTCGCTGACTCTGGACAGTGTCTCCAGGCCCTCCGCTCTGAGTGCAGGCATGCTCAGACCCCAGCCCTCTGGCCTCTCAGATCCCTCTGTACCTCCCCACCCAACTCTCCCAGGCCTGGGAGCCAGGAGCCAGGCCCAAACCAACAACCAACAAATACTAGTGCACCCATTCCCCTGAAAGACAATGGGCGTGGGGAAGAGCTGGGCTTGGAAGACATAAAGGAAATTGCTTCCCAGGGCTGTGGCAGCTGTGGCTCCCAGAACCAAGCTTCCCAAGGTAGGGCCTGGCTTGACCGTCACTCACCCAGCTCTTAGGGGTACAGGTCTGGCAGCAGCGACCCACAAAGGGGCGGTATTTTCCCAAGAATGGGGTGACAACCTCCAGCTTCATCCCAAAGCCTGAGGACCACAGGCTGGTCTGGAAAAGGGCCACAGGGAGAGATGAGAGGACTCAAAGTCCTTGACAGAGGGAGGTGGGCTCCGGGAGTGAGGGGCACAGGAGGGGAGGCAGGAGGCTAGAGGGTGTTCTGGGAATGGGGACGCTACCTCCTGACCATCCTGGCTGCTTTTCTGCTGGGTCCTGAGTCTGGCTTCCGCCATGGTGTTCATGGGGGTCTACAGCATCTGGGAACCAGCCACCTCTGTGCCCCTCCTCTCTCTCCAGAAGAACCTGACCTGGGAAGAGCAAACAGGATGGAGGAGGTACTGGAATCTGGGCCACAACCAGAGGTTACTGGAGTGACCCCCATACCCCCACCCCAAAACAGACAGACAACATGCAAGCCAGCAGTTGTTTGATCCAGGGCTGGAATCTGGGGGCTGGCTCAGATCAAAGCCTTTCCCCTCAATACCCGACCGATCCCACCAAGGAGCCAACTATCCTCAAGAGATATCACAGTGTCCAGATCAGGGCTCCCTCAGGCTTGCACTCAGAAGATGGGTTGTCTAAACAGTGATATCCACTCTGCCGTCTCACAGCACAGATGGGGCTGTATTAGAGACTCTGACACTTTCCGTGCACCAGGAAGGAACAAGGCTGGACTGGCAGGAAGGAGGCATGAGGCTGCCAAATAGGAACAGGACCACTGTCCTGAGGCCACCAGGGCCTGCTCAGCACCAGAAGACAGCCCTTTTCCTCTCAATCATTACAAGAATGAGGTTCAAGGGTACTGGATGGGTGACCATTCCCTGGGTCAGAACTCAAAGAAATGCCACACAGACCTGTCCCCAAGGAATGGTCTTCTGGCTGGGGATAAGACACTTTTCCACAACTAGTATCCTCTCACACAGCACTCTCTACAGAAGATCTCACTTGGCATCGCCTCAGCCTCCTCCTTTCTACCACAGTATAACATCCATCTTCCATAAGACAGCACCGAACCCCTCCTAGTCCAGAAACTGGGCCCTAAAAACCCCTCTCCCCTGATCTCTCTCCATGTCCCTGATGGATAGGCTGATCCAATTATTGCTATCATCTCTACCCTCTCTACACAGTTCCTACTCCTACCTGGGAATGCCTTCTTCCTTCCCATCACCTCCCCAAATTCTAAGTCCACGGCTCTAAGTCCGTGATGCTTCTGCATCACCTTCTAGGTTTTTCCTCCCTTCCTTGGTTCCCCCAGCCCAAGCCTGCCAGGCAAGAAGCCTCCTACAGGGTTAGCCCACATCATCTGAAAGTATCCTGAGGGCAAGAGCTACATGCACTCATCTTCGTATGCCCAGCCTTCTGCCATGCCCAGAGAAGGGACCCAGGAGAGGCTAGTTAACTGACTGTAACTTCGTCTCCCAGAATTCCTCTGCATCTCTCTTCTCCTCAGTTAGCAGTTTAGAACCACAAGACCANCCCCGCCATCCCACCCCATCCCCATCCCAGTGAGGGTGGGCCTTACTGCCTGAGCAGCCTTGTGGACCATCTTCATCTGGCCCCTGTACAGCTGCACGTTCAGGAAGAGGCAGTTCAGGAACCGCAGCAGTGCCCAGCTAAACAGCCTGCAGAGCAGTGCCCAGTCTGAGGTATGGGCCCCCCAGAGGGCTGCCCCGAACTCCTCTAAAGCAGGCACTACTACTGTCCTCATTTTACAGAAGAGGAAAGTGAGGTTCAGAGTGGCTGCAGAAGCTGCTGGGTAGGAGAAAGCTAAGAAGTGGGGGTGCTGGGACTGGAAGGTGGGCCTGACAGCAGAGCCCACACCTGCAAGGTGCTGATACTCCCCTAGAAAGACGTCATGGGCCAGCTGCCTCAGAGCACATCTGTGCCCCCATGCATCCCAAAGGAAATCAGAGAACCAAGACTCTCTCTAGGCGTAACCAGCCTTGTCTTTGCAAACTGCTGGGGCAAGTGAACTAAAAGGGAGGGGTTAGTGATACAAGAAGGAAAGCGGACAATGAAGGGGCAAAATCTCTGGGGAAGGGATGTCCAGAGCCTGGTGAAGAGGACTGGCTTTAAGCAGGGACAGAAGCATAGACGCAGGCAGCAAGGCGATATGGAGGGCACGTGCACGTCCTCATCAGATGGCTCCTGCTTCTCCACGAAGCATGATCAGGACACCACACGTGAGTCAGAGAAGCAGCAGTCCCGGTCAGAGCCCTGGGGAGCTCAGAGCGCTGTGCTCCTCTGAGAATCACACTCAAAAAGGAAGCAGGTCTACCCACTGTGCATCTCTCCAGTGATATGCGGCTGCTTTGATGCAGAGAAGGCAGGTGGCTGGGTTCAAACACAACTGGGTTGTGCCCAGTGACTCCCTCCCAAGGACACTTCTGTCACCAGGGGCCCTGGAATCTAAGCTAGGCCTGGAGACCAGGAAAGACAGGAGGTGGGCTGATGGCTGGTGTAAGGTGCTCAGGTCAAGGGACTGGAAGTCGAGACAAAGCCAAAGAATGGTCACATGGAAGGCTGGTCATAGGTCACCAACAACCTCTACCCTCTGTTCCTGTTCACTTGACCTTTCAGCACTTTCAGGACAGCTGAGCCTCACATGTGCTGCACTGTACCCTTTCCCCCAGTGACTCACTCCTCCCTGGCTTTAAGTATCACCTATGTGCTGCTGCTGCTGCTGCTGCTAAGTTGCTTCAGTCATGTCCGACTCTGTGCGACCCCATAGACAGCAGCCCATCAGGCTCCACCATCCCTGGGATTCTCCAGACAAGAACACTGGAGTGGGTTGCCATTTCCTTCTCCAATGCATGAAAGTGAAAAGTGAAAGTGAAGTCACTGAGTCATGTCCAACTCTCATGTGCTAAAGATCTGCAAATACACATTCCTGGTCTCAACCTGTTTTTTGTGCTCCAGACTCATATATTAAATTTGTAAGCAGCTGCCTCAGTGTTTCCACCAGTATGTCAGGTGTCAGAAGACTTCTATGTCCAAAACACCTTTTGTGGGCCAAACTCACTCCCCTGCAAGCCTGCCTCCTCCCCTCCAACCACACTGCCAGGTGCTCGGCCAGACACTCAGCTCACCTGCAGCCCCCTTTCCCTCCACTGGCCCCATTCCAACCCTCTTGTACATCAGTGAGTCCTGTTAATTTCACTTTGGTTTCTCGATCCATTTTCCCAAGTTCTACTGCCATCCCCACCCCCCATCATCTCACCTGGACTAACCAACCAGCCTCCCCAGAGGACCTGTTCTCTATTCTTGACCTCAATTAACCTTGTTGTCATTCTCTGTCTAAAACCTTTCCATTGGTTTTCACTGCACTTAGAAATCAAATCCAAACATCTTGTATACCGCTCTGCATATCTGTTCCTTTCTACTTCTCGATTTTGTTTCCAACAACTTACTCCCTCACTTGCCAGCTTCCAACCACGTCAGCTTCTTGAGCAAACCTGGCCTTTTCCAGCAGCCACAGCTCATGCTGTTCCCTCTGGGAGAACTGCTTCCTGACATCCTCACTTCCCCAAGGCTGGCTCAATTCCCTCTTCTGTCCCTGGCTTACAGGTCTCTTCCTCGCCTTCAGGTTTTCTCAGTCCTAGCCCTTGTTCTGTCCTCCTTGCCAGCATGTGCCACCTCCACTGCCCCAGAGGCTTGCTCTGCATCTAAGAGGAGCTGCACCCTGTGCAGGACACACGTGGGAGGAAGCAGGTGGTGACAGTGGCAGGTGTGTGTGAGTGAGTGGGCAGGCCTACAAGATGGGGGACCACCCGTCTCCTCTGTCCACAGGAGCCTGACCTGGGGAAAGGTGGAGGGACAGAGGAGGCACTGAAGTCCAGGTCACCACCAGGGGTTCCTGAGATGATCCCCCTAAGCCCCCACCCTCTCAGGACAGATACACACAGGCCAGCAATGGTGAGAACCTGGACTGGAATCTGGGAGCTGGCACAGATCAAAGCCCCTCCCTCTTCCCCAACTGGTCGCCTGAAGGAGCCAGCTGTTTTCAAAATTCTTAGTGTCCAGATCAGGGCTCCCCAAGGCTGTCTGGCAAATACACCACCCAGCTCCCCCAGGCGGGGAGTCTAGTCTTTCCCCAAGCCCAGCCAATGCTCTCTCCCCAAGGGCAGAGGCCCCAGCCCAGGGAGCCCTTCGGCAGAGTTACCTGAGCAGGAAGGGGTGGGGCGGGGCCTGGATGTGGCCCAAGATGCGCTGTACCTCTTTCCTCACGTGGCTGGGCACCTGGCCTTCCCCAGCTCCTCCCGGGGCCCTCCCTGAGATGACATTCCGCACTCTGAGGAGGGGGGGAGGTGGTGGTTGTGGTGTAAGGCTGAAGCAGGCCTAAGGTCACTTCCCTCATCCCTGTAGTCCCCAGGGCACAGCCTCCAGCCTTCCCCCTCCATCTTTAAAAAAGGGTCCCTGACCAAGCTAACACTCTTGAAACCAGTCCTTTCAACCAGCCCAGCCTAGAGCCTTTGTCATCCCTTTAAGGATCCCAGAAGTACCAGCCAGATCCCCATCCCTGCCTCCTCACCCAGCGCTTTCCATGATCTTCTGTGAGGCATCCTGGCAGGGTGGTATGTGCTGCTCCAGTGACCACAAGAAATAGCAAAGCCTCCGAACCAGCCAGCCCCGAAACCTGGGCACAGCCCCCAGAGCAGGGGGTAGATGTCTCAGAGGGCCCCCCCACAACTAGGGCCCACAGAGGGTATTCCATCAGGAAGAGATCACATCCTAGTCCCGTGGACTGGGAACATTTGAGCTTGGCTTATCATGGAGCAGGAAGAGGAAGCACCTGCCCACCTGTGGCCCATTGCTATCCCCTCTCCCCAGGGAACAGGGTACAGGTTCAGGGCTTGAAAGCTCACAAAAGGAGCTGCAGGAAAACTCCAAGCCTGCCTGTCCCCACCCGTGGGTTTGGAGCAGAGGGCACAGTCCATTCTTGTCCCATCAAAAGAAAATGATACCACAAAGCAGGGCCCCTGCAGCCCTGTACCCAAGGGCCCTGCCCACCACCCAGCCCCACCCCCAGCTCTAACTACCTGGTGTTTTCCTCCTTCACCAAGATCACATTGCAGAAGCCGAGGTCCATTATGCTTCTGTGGAAGAGGGACTCCTGCCGGAAAGGGGCAGAGAGCATGTCCTTGGGGGGGCCTTTGCAAACTGCAAAGGAGAGCTCCTGCTCTGTCTTCTGCAATCTTTCTCTGATGGGCTATACAGTCTACCGAGAGATGGATTATAGCACTGCAGTTCCCAAAAGATGTCTGACCTCAGATCCTGACGCTCATTTAGGAGAGAGGGCTCCATGGTCAAAAGGAAAGGGCTGCATCCTCTACAGAATCACCCTCTTAGAGAGTAGCATATCATCTCGGAGAAGTTCTCTCACCAACAGCAGGGAAATGTAGCCTGGACTGCCACAAGAACCCTGAGTCCCACCAGCACCAGCACACAGCACGGACCTACAGAGGCCCCAAGCATGTGCCGAGTGCTCGCTGACTCTGGACAGTGTCTCCAGGCCCTCCGCTCTGAGTGCAGGCATGCTCAGACCCCAGCCCTCTGGCCTCTCAGATCCCTCTGTACCTCCCCACACATCTCTCCCAGGCCTGGGAGCCAGGAGCCAGGCCCAAACCAACAACCAACAAATACTAGTGCACCCATTCCCCTGAAAGACAATGGGCGTGGGGAAGAGCTGGGCTTGGAAGACATAAAGGAAATTGCTTCCCAGGGCTGTGGCAGCTGTGGCTCCCAGAACCAAGCTTCCCAAGGTAGGGCCTGGCTTGACCGTCACTCACCCAGCTCTTAGGGGTACAGGTCTGGCAGCAGCGACCCACAAAGGGGCGGTATTTTCCCAAGAATGGGGTGACAACCTCCAGCTTCATCCCAAAGCCTGAGGACCACAGGCTGGTCTGGAAAAGGGCCACAGGGAGAGATGAGAGGACTCAAAGTCCTTGACAGAGGGAGGTGGGCTCCGGGAGTGAGGGGCACAGGAGGGGAGGCAGGAGGCTAGAGGGTGTTCTGGGAATGGGGACGCTACCTCCTGACCATCCTGGCTGCTTTTCTGCTGGGTCCTGAGTCTGGCTTCCGCCATGGTGTTCATGGGGGTCTACAGCATCTGGGAACCAGCCACCTCTGTGCCCCTCCTCTCTCTCCAGAAGAACCTGACCTGGGAAGAGCAAACAGGATGGAGGAGGTACTGGAATCTGGGCCACAACCAGAGGTTACTGGAGTGACCCCCATACCCCCACCCCAAAACAGACAGACAACATGCAAGCCAGCAGTTGTTTGATCCAGGGCTGGAATCTGGGGGCTGGCTCAGATCAAAGCCTTTCCCCTCAATACCCGACCGATCCCACCAAGGAGCCAACTATCCTCAAGAGATATCACAGTGTCCAGATCAGGGCTCCCTCAGGCTTGCACTCAGAAGATGGGTTGTCTAAACAGTGATATCCACTCTGCCGTCTCACAGCACAGATGGGGCTGTATTAGAGACTCTGACACTTTCCGTGCACCAGGAAGGAACAAGGCTGGACTGGCAGGAAGGAGGCATGAGGCTGCCAAATAGGAACAGGACCACTGTCCTGAGGCCACCAGGGCCTGCTCAGCACCAGAAGACAGCCCTTTTCCTCTCAATCATTACAAGAATGAGGTTCAAGGGTACTGGATGGGTGACCATTCCCTGGGTCAGAACTCAAAGAAATGCCACACAGACCTGTCCCCAAGGAATGGTCTTCTGGCTGGGGATAAGACACTTTTCCACAACTAGTATCCTCTCACACAGCACTCTCTACAGAAGATCTCACTTGGCATCGCCTCAGCCTCCTCCTTTCTACCACAGTATAACATCCATCTTCCATAAGACAGCACCGAACCCCTCCTAGTCCAGAAACTGGGCCCTAAAAACCCCTCTCCCCTGATCTCTCTCCATGTCCCTGATGGATAGGCTGATCCAATTATTGCTATCATCTCTACCCTCTCTACACAGTTCCTACTCCTACCTGGGAATGCCTTCTTCCTTCCCATCACCTCCCCAAATTCTAAGTCCACGGCTCTAAGTCCGTGATGCTTCTGCATCACCTTCTAGGTTTTTCCTCCCTTCCTTGGTTCCCCCAGCCCAAGCCTGCCAGGCAAGAAGCCTCCTACAGGGTTAGCCCACATCATCTGAAAGTATCCTGAGGGCAAGAGCTACATGCACTCATCTTCGTATGCCCAGCCTTCTGCCATGCCCAGAGAAGGGACCCAGGAGAGGCTAGTTAACTGACTGTAACTTCGTCTCCCAGAATTCCTCTGCATCTCTCTTCTCCTCAGTTAGCAGTTTAGAACCACAAGACCAAGTGGTACCAGGATCACAAGTCCCCACTGAACAGCTCTGGTAGATTCATCTAGAACATACCTCCTCCTTTGAAAATGTTCTCCCAGCCCAATCCACTGACACTTGGCACAGGAAGTCCCCAAGACCCGGCTCCAGTCTGGAGTCCTGCTTGCTTGCCAAAGAGGGTGTCTGCTCCCCAGCTTCAGAACACCCCTACTCCCCAATCTAACCCCCCTAGATCTGGGCTAATGCTACAGGGACAGAGGAAGGGAAGGATATGTTAAGACAAGGCAAGGGATAACTCCCAGCCACCAACCAAGTCAGCTACTCAGCTCACACAATCCAGGGCTCGGTTCTGGGATAGATCTTTCTAGCACCCCAGCCCCTCAAATGGGGACTTCTCTGTCAGTCTGCAACTCCTGCCTGGACACCCCTCCCTGCAGGACCCTAACAGCAGAGGCGGCAAACTGGCCACTAGAGGGCCAAATGCAGTTCACAGAGGTACTTTTTTTGGCCCTGCAATCTTCTACAACTTGACGGATTAACCTCAACATTTAAAACTAGAGAGCTTGTCAATCATAAATCAATTAAAAATAAATAAACACTTTTTTTTAAAGCCAGAGAGCTTGTTACTTTAAAACAACAGCAACAAAACAAAGGAAAAAAAAAAAAAACACCCGCGTCTCCAGAGGCTGTTGTTAAAAAAAAACAAACACAAACCAGTGACCTGGCGTCTCTGCCACGCACCCTACAAGGCCTCGGCTGGCCAGAGCCCAGCGCCACTGTCCCCCTGCCCCTCTCCCGGCCGCACACGCCCTCCCGTCCACCACCACCTCAGTCACACCTGATGCCCGGCCCCTGTGCGCATCTGAGCTCGCGTCCCTGATCAAAAGATCGCATCCAAACCCCTTCCCCTGCCTGGTATGCCTGTTCCCTACAAAGAACCACAGGCTGAACATGACCTCTTCACCCTGCAGCCCACACCTGGAGTTGGGGGAGAGGGGACTCAACTCAGCTCCTCACAGATCCACAGCGAGCGTCCCCCGAGCTGCCACTAGATGGAAGGAAGGGGTCCTGCCACACTGGCTCTGCGTCCAGGGTGACGAGAAGCCAAGGACCACACTTAGCTAGGCTCTCTGAGGGGCTGCTCTTCAAACCAAGGACCCCACAGTGGGCCCACAGGGCCGGCCCCCCGTCCAACGCTCACCAATCCCCAGAAAGGCCCTCTGGGTTGGCACCCAAAGCGGGAAGGCCCCTGAGCCTGGCCCGATCCAGCCCAGCCCCGGAGCAACTCCCTCGAATCCTACCTCACACCCAGCGCCAACTCCCGCCAAAGCAGCAGCCGGAAGTGCGCGCCGACAGCCTCTGTGCGCCGTCTGAAAGGCATCTCTAAGAGCCAATTGGAAAGCGAGCAGGGCCCGAAGCCCCGCCCCTGGCGCCCTGCCGCGACGCACGCTGCGTGACCTCGCAGCCCTGAGTGTGGGTAGGCGGGGCTGCTGCTTGTGTGGGTGGGGGTGTGGGGTCGTCTGGTTGTGGAGTTGTTAGTCTGGTCACGTGTTGCTCACTTTCCCAGGCAGGCTCCGCAGGTGCATGATATGTTCGTGAGACCCAGAGTACTTGAAGAATGGGGATGCGTGGGCTGCCAAGTTCTAATGAAAGCAGTTCCCAGGGTTCGTGAGTGCGTGGTGAGTCGTGTGCGACTCTTTGAGAGCCCATGGACTGAGGGTCCTCTGTCCATGGGATTATCCCAGCAAGAATACTGGAGCGGATTACCTTTTCCTACTCCAAGGGATCTTCCCAACCCAGGGACAGAACCCGCGTTTCCTGCTGCTCCAGCATTGACAAGCAGGTTATTACTGGGTCACCTGGGAAGCCCTTCCCAGGGTACACATGCTGCCAAATTGACGTGAAGGCTCTAGCAAAATCCCAAATTAAGGACGCTTGGGAAAGAAACCCCCAGAAGCCAGTTTTGGATCATGAAAAACAAGTCAGGCCTCCTCGGTGTCCTTTACTTTGTTGAGTAGAATGCTAGACCACAATTACAAATATACTGCAGTCACTCGGTGCCTGAGTTTCAGCTCGACTTGTGACTAGCGTGCTTATTGGTGTGGTGGTTTGGTAAATATCCAACTCCTGTCTCCACCCTAACATCCCTTTGTTCTGGAAACACCATTTGTCAATACAGTTGAATTTCACAGTTGTCAGTAGGCCCCCACCATTCCTTCTTAGGTAGATTTAATGCTCAGAAGTAGCCCAAAACAGGTATTTCACACCCCAAAGTTGCATGGAATATGATGGTAGAGACCAGGTCTGTCATCTAGCAGAGCTTGTTTCCTCGGTCATTTTGCTTCTTTGGAAGAAGTGTTTTTTGTTCACGTTTTTTTGCTGCAATTTGGACATTTTAATAGAAGCATACTTCTCAGGCCTGGATTTTAGCTGGGATACTGAAAATTCAGTGTGCTCATCCAGCAGTGCACAGAAAACGTGGAACTCCCATGCCGTGAGACCTGTGGGCCAGCTGCTGTGCAGACTGACTGGCTGACTGGGACCTTGGGAGAAACAGAGAAACTCTTTGGGCCTTCTTGGCCCCACCCAACCTGAACTGGACTTCAGGAGCCCCACCCCAGGCTCAGGCCAGATAGCATCGCCCAGAACATCCTGATGCATGTAACTGAGCCTCTGGACCCAGAAGGATGAAGAGCCTCCCTGTGGTTGGGAGCCAGTGTCCCCTGAATTAGACGGGTTTTCCTGCTGCACGTCATCTGGAGAAGAGGACTTGGGCTGGCATCGTCCGGGCAGGAGGGCTCTCAGCCCTCTCTGTGGGGTCACTTTGGTGTCCTCTCTGTTGTCAGACTTGGCAACCAATGGAGGGCGTGGTGCTGAGGAACATTCCAGGCCAACTCCTCATCTCCCCTTGGAGATTTCCTCCCTAGCATTTACTTATCAAAGGACTGAGTGCCTGCGCATTGCTGGGTGAGCACAAAGTCAAGGTGAAGATACCGCCTCAAGTAGCCAGCTCATGCTCTTGGGAGGGTGGCCCAATATATGACTGTGTCAGTTCTCCCTAAATTAATTTCTAACTCCACTATAATCGCAGTGAAAATTCCAGCTGTGTAAACTTGCTCTGAAATCTGTGAGGAGAGATTAAAGGTCTCTAGATGTCTAAGTAAACAGGGGTGGGCAGGAAACTGCCTTACACAGATATTTAGACGTATGACAGTGATGTCGTTTTAAAAACAAACGAAAAACCAATATGGTGTCAGTGAAAGAATGGACAACTCCCTGGAACACCATGGAGAGCTCAGAGTTGGATCCCTGGTTATAGGGCAGCTTTGTATGTGATAAGAGGTGCCCCACAAGCCAGTGGAGAAAGAGTTGTTCTTTTTGGGAAAACTCTGACTCACTTTATAGGGAAAAATGATGTTATCCTGTACAAGATGGTGGATTAAAGAATCAGTGTGAACAAGACAAATTATAGCATTGATAGAAAATACATGAACGTCTTTGAGACCCAGAGGGAAGAAAGGACTTCTTAGACAAAACTTCAAAGCACAATCCATAAAGAAAAATAAAGGGAGGAATTTATTGTGTCACAATTAAAAATATCTGTTCCAAATGATACGTTACACAATGAGAGAAGGTACATTCTAAGTCTAAAACAACAACAAATCCTTTGTCCATTTATTTTTCCTGTTAATTTGTAGGAGGCTCAATATTCAAGGAACTCCTGCAAATTAACAAGAAAAATAAATATACAGAGGATTTGTTGTTGTTTTAGTCTCTAAGTGGGGTCCTGCCGTTCTCGATCCCCTGGACTGTATAGCCCACGGGGTTCCTCTGTCTGTGGGATTTTCCAGGCAAGAATACTAGAGTGGGTTGCCATACCCTTCTCCAGGGGATCTTCCTGACCTAGGGATCAAACCTGGGCCTCCTGCATTGCAAGCAGATTCTTTATCATCTCAGCCATGAGAGAAGGTTCTTCCTTGATGGCCCAGTGGTTAAGAATTTGCCTACTTGCAGGGGACACGGGTTTGATCCCTGATCCAGGGACTAAGATCCCGTATGCCAAGGAGCAACTAAGCCCCTGCGCCACAACTAACAAGCCCAAGCACCACAACTACTGAAGCCCACACACCCTAGAGCCTGTGCTCCGCAACAAGAGAAGCCACCGAAACGAGAAGCCTGTGCACCGCAACTAAGAGTAGGCCCCGTTCACAACAGCTTGGGAAAGCCTGCATGTAGCAACGGAGACCCAGTGCAGCCGTAAAGTAATTGGTTACATTTTAAAAATAAAGAGTATCTCTGTATTAAAAAAAAAAAAAAAAAAGATCTTGCAGGCCTCGACTAAGAGCTGATGCAGCCAAATAAATATTTTTTTAAATATATATCTCACACCATACCTATGTGGTAGGCAGAATTCTAAGATGAGCCCCAGTGCCCAAGCCCTTTTATGAGCCTCTTCCCTTGAGCATGGTCAGGGCCCATAACTTGCTTCTAACTAATAGAATATAACAAAGAAGGTGATGGACTGTCAACCCCTGATAGGTTACTCTGGAAGAAAAAGGTGATGGGAATTTGCTGATGTAATTAAAGTCTCTAATAAGTTGATTTTCAGTTCATCAACAGGGAGATTATCCTAGGTGGATAGAACCTAGTCTGGTGAGCTCTTTTAAGAGGGAAATAAAAGTCAAAGACTCTCTCTCCTGCTGACCTTGAAGAAGCAAGTTTCCTTGATTTCTATGAGCACAAGTTGATGATTTCTGCTCACTACCTGAGGCAGCCTGGAAGCAGGTCTTTCTCTAGTTAAGACTCTGATGAGAATGCAGCCTGGCTATTATCTTGATTGCAGCTCGAGCAGAAGACCCAGCAAAGTCATGCCCGGGCTCCTGGCCCACAGAAAACGCAAGATTGAAAATGTATGTTATTTTAAACCACTAAGTTTGTGGTAACATGTTACATGGCAGCAGAGAACTGATGCACTCTGTTACACCAGGTCAAACACAGCTGGGTAAAGTCTACTGGTGGGGTTGGGTGGGCACGTGGGGATGTTCATCAGGGTAGGAGAGAGAAGCTACTGGAGAGGTATTTTGGTTAATAGCCCATCTCCCCTGTGCTGTGCTTAGTCGCTCTCTCATGTCCAACTCTTTGTGAACCCATGGACTGTAGCCCATCTGGCTCCTCTGTCTACAGGGATTCTCCAGCAAGAGTACTGGAGTTGGTTGTCATGCCCTCCTCCTGGGAATCTTCCCAACCCAGGAATCGAACTGAGGTCACCTGCATTGCAGGCAGATTATTTACCATCTGAGCCACCAAGGAAGTCCAAGAATACTGGAGTAAGTAGCCTTTCCCTTCTTCAGGGGATCTTTCCAACCCAGGAGTCAAACTGGGGTCTCCTGCATTGCAGGCGGAGTCTTTACAAGCTGAGCTACCAGGGAAGCCCAGTACATCTCCCCTACAACCTGCAATTTCATTTCCAGGTATAGATGCAAAAGAAATTGACACGGGTCCAGAACACATGCATGTCATGATGTTCACTGCAGAGTTCTTTGGCAGGGATCGGGAGCAGGCAGGCAAGGGTTGTTGGAGGCAAACTAGGTGTCCACCTCAGGGAGAATGGAAAGAAAAATGAGAGTGATTCACAGCATGGCGAACTATGCGGCAGCTAGAAGAGATTAAATGCACACAGAGCAACATGGATGGGCCTTAAAACAATGCTGAGTTTGTAAAGTAAGAAGCAACATGAGAATCAAAACACTGCCATTGGCATAAACTTAAAAATACATAAAGACAATAGGCATTTTGCACGAACATATATAGTAGGGGGAGAAAGGTCCATTAGCATGCTGCCTGTGCAGAGGAAGGGAATGAGAGAGCGATAGATACAAGAGAATGAATAAAACAAGAGAGGGGCTTTATGGGACCAAAGATGAAGTTGTGCCAAGGAATTCAACTCAGCTTGAGAGCGTAATGAGCTGCCCCTGAGGTCCAGTGGCAGCCAAGGCAGCAGCAATGTCCACTCCTTCAAAGGGGATGGTTCTGTTGGGCAGGCAGAGAAAGAAACAGCCAGTGCTACCCAAGTGGGTAAGCGCTGTGCGAGCAGCATACGGAGAGTGATGAAGGAGAAGGTAATCCTGCCTGATAGGGAGCACTGGCTTTCTATTTGCAGTGAAGGACTTTCAGTGTGAATGCCTGAAAGCCCTGCTCAAATTGTTTTTTTATGTTCAGGGTTTGCTTGTTTGTTTTCTTTGAACAAAGGGAATTTCTTGACTCAAATGACTGAGAAGTTCAGAGGTAATTTTCAGGCATAGATGGATTCAGGTGCCGTAATCATGTCATCAAGAAGTCCCCTAATGCCTTTCCAATCTGCTTCCCTCTGGGTTGGTTTCATTCTTGGGCTGAGCCCCTTGGGGGACAAAGATGGTCCCTGGCAGTACCAGCTGTATATTCTCCAGCTAACAAACCCAGCGGTGTGGGTGTCCCTTTCCTAGAGGTTCCCACAGAATCCCCAAGGCTGGTGCTCCTGGGCCCAGAAGGAATCACATGCCCAAGCCGGAACCAATTCATATGATTCTGATGGCCACACTGGAGAGGCACAACTGTCTAGGATCAGTAAGGGGATTCTGGCATGGGGAATGGCATAAGCAAAAAGCCCAGCATCATGAAGCTGGACCAGCAGAACATGAAATTCCCTACTCCCCAGCAGTTCCAGGGCAGCAGGCACCATCAGAGTTTCTGGGCACTTGAAGGTCTGATCATATCTGCAATTTGCAGGCTTCACTTGGCAGCTAAGAGTGGTTATCCTAGAGGAGCAGAGACATTCAGGCCCTCTAGCATTTCCCCCAAGAAAGTGCCTCAAGAAATACCTTCCAAAAAAATAACTAAGTGAAAGAAATACCTTCCTCTAGGGACTTCCATGGTGGTCTAGTGGTTAAGAATCCACCTTTCAGGCTTCCATGGTGGGTCCGTGGTAAAGAATCTGCCTGTCAATATAGGAGACACGGGTTCGATCACTGATTTGGAAAGATCCCATATGCCGTGAAGCAGCTAAGCTCTTTCACCACCACTATTAAGCCTGTGCTCTAGAGCTCAGGAGCCATAACTACTGAAGCCTGTGTGCTCTACAGCCCATGCTCTGCAACAATAGAAGCCACAGCAATGAGAAGCCAGTGCACCACAACTAGAGTGCCCCCACTTGCCAAACTAGAGAAGAGCCGCGCAGCAAGCTCCAGGGCAGCCAAAGACAAAGGATCCGCCTGGTGGTGCAGGCGGTACAGGTTCAGTCCTTGGCTGGGGAGACAAAGTCCCATATGCTGTGGAGCAACTAAGATGGTGAGCCACAACTAGAGAGTCCATGCACCCTGCGATGATGGGCCTACATGACACAATGAAGGTCCTGCATGCTGCAACTATGACCCAATACAGTGAAGGAAAGAAGGAAAGAGACCTTCCTCTAGGCCCTTCTTTCCACCAAAGAGGCTAGCCGGTTCAGTGCTTCAACAGAAGTGGCCCTCATGGGGTCCTGGATCGTTGCAAGAGAGAGTCCACATAATCAGTCACCCCAAAAAATACTTAACTGGCCTGTATTCATTCTGCATCAGGCAAGCTGCGAGGGCAGAATGGTCACACTCTATCAGCAAAAACCCATTCTGGGCCAGCCCCAAACTCTGGGAATTCTCCAGCACTTAACCAGCAGGGCTTCTACCCAACCTAGCCTACGAGCAGCTGGGAGGGTGGCTAATGGCATTGTCTCCAGGGTCACTGAGGGCCACACTGGGTTGGGCAGGGCATGGTGGGGGACAGCATGGGGGTTCTGAGGCCTTCTTTTATGCAGCCCCCACAACATCCCTTTCAAAACCACTCCTCCCCACTGCCTGGGGTTTTGAATGCAGTTCTCAGCCTCTTTCTGGCTGTGGTGAGCAACTAAATGCAAGAGGCTGAGCTCCAGCCATGTGGGCCCATAACAGGTAGCGTTGCTTTTTCCCAGTGGGGCTGGTTGGTGCTAGTCTGCACCTTCCTCCAGAGCAGGACACAGAGCAGAAGGAAACATGTGGGTTCTTTAGAAGGATTTCACCTGCAAGGAACAGAAGGCCCATCTTAAAGGGGCTTAAACAATAAGGGAGATGGGCCTTCTGTGCAAAGAAGCCCCAAGGTAGGACAGCCTGGGGCTGTTTAACTCAGTGCTGCAGAGGCAGCAACAGAGACCTAAGCCTCTTGCACCTTTCGTGCTGCCTGCCTCTGTCCTCAAACCAGCTTCCCTCATGATCCCAAGGTGGCTGCCTCAGTTCCAGCCATCACATCCAGCAGGGGATAGCATTCAGGAGAGATCTCCTCTTTCTGGATATGTCTTTTTAAGAGCGAGGGAACTTTCCCCAGAATCCCCTAAGCAGCTTTTCTGTTATAGCTTAAGTGACCAGAATTACATTACACACCCATTCTTGGTCAGTCTCCAGCAGAGGGCACAGGAAAACCACAACTGGCTTACATGGACTCCCCTCAATAGCACAGAATTCTATGCCCCAGCAGCATCTGCTGCACCAGGACACAGAGGTTCTTCCCACTCAGAGAGCAGTAGAAAGGAGATTGGAATTCCAGTCTTGTTTTCTACACCAGTCACCCTGGATACATCAGATCCCCCATTGGTCCTCCATCCACAGTCATCCTCTCCTCACACCTTGTCGACACTACTCTGATATGACTTGGTGGCAAAGTGCCCAGCCAGGGGATGGCTCATGACTGTGGAAACCGTTGCGGAGCACCTCTGCCTCTCATGGGGCTTCCCTGGGGGCTTATATGGTAAAGAATCTGCCTGCAATGCAGTAGACCAGGTTTGATCCCTAGGTCAGGAAGATCTCCTAGAGAAGCGAATGGCAGCTCACTCCAGTATTCTTACCTAGAGAACTCTGTAAAGAGAGGAGCCTGGGTAGGCCACAGTCCATGGGGTCACAAAGAGTCAAACATGCCTGAGCCACTAACACTCATTTTCACGGTTTCTGCACTTTGTTAACTACTTGCCTGGACAGCCTCCATTGAAACTAGGGATAAACACATGATCAACTCCCAGGCAAACAGAAAGAAGAAGGACTCTGCTAGAGTCTTTCTGGGAGATTTTTTTTCTGTAAGAAAAGCCTCCTTCATTTTTCTCTCCTCTATCCTCCCTTCTTTCCAGTTTTGTTTGCCATTAAATGAGAATGTGATGATTGGCGCTTTGGCAGCCATCTTGCAGCCATGAGGGAAATACTAAGAAAGTCTCAGACTTGCCATCCTCATGCTTCAGCGTTTGGGGGCTGTGGGACAGTCGTGCAACCATATCAATTTGTTACTTGAGTAAAATAGACTCCAGTTTAGTTAAGCCCACATTGCTTGAGCTTTATTTACTTATATCCAGGCATATCTGAACTGACATGGAGCTCAGTTTCTTCATCAGTAAAGTGAAGCGGATGGTTCTGAGGGTGGCCACCCTCCTTTGGGCTCTCATGTTCTGTGATGAGTGGATCATCCTAGAGCTCACCCGCCAGGGCACTGAGTAAAACCAGGTTCCTCTTAACTCTCCATCTGCCCTTGTGAACTTGAGAGGACAAAACGATGTGATTGGAGAGTCCTTGAGCCCTATCCTATCCTACCAGGAATCTCCACCCGTCACCCAAATTCCCAGAGGACAAGGGTGAGGATCAGTTCAAATTGCACATAAGAAAAACACGGCAGTGTCTGAAACAAACAGGGCTCGGGGCTCTCTCCTGCAGTAATAAGAGATCCAGAGGCCAGGAGGCCACAGGTGGTCACCTCCAAGGGTGGACGTGAAGGTCCTTTCGGCTCTGCCATTTGCAGCAGGCCTTGTCCGCATGGTCACAAGATGGCTTATGCCCCAGAAAGGAATAAGTGGCAGGACTTCCCTGATGGTCCAGTGTTTAAGAATCTGCTTTCCAGTGCAGGGAATGCCAGTTAAAAGATCCCACATTCCTCAGGGCAACTAAACCCAGACGCCTCAACTATTGAGCTCAGTTGCCTCAACTAGAGAGAAGCCCACACACCCCAAGGAATGATCCCGCCTGCCACAACTAAGACCAAATAAATAAGTTGAAAGCAAATGGAAAAGGGGGTGGCAGAGGACGAGATGGTTGGGTGGCACCACTGACTCAATGGACATGAATTTGAGCAAACTCCAGGAGATGGTGATGGACAGTGAAGCCTGGTGTGTTGCAGTCCATGGGGTTGCAAAGAGTTGAACACAATTTGGCAAATATATATATGTATATAGAAGGTTAAGTGGTGGGTGAAGGACAAAGTTGAAGAGCCGCTGGGTCTGACAGGAAAGCATCAGCCACCCTGGAAACCCCGCTGAGAGGAGACGCCTGTCATCAGGCTTCCTGAGTTGTGCAGCCGTCCTCTGCTTTGAGGGAGAGGAAGGGGGACAGTGGCTGGTAGGCAGACAGCTAGCCACGGAGCCACCAGGTTTGGGGTCAGAAGATCTGGAACTCCAGGCCAGCACTGCTTCTTGTCACCCTCCGGCCCTGGTGCTCAGGTAATACTTTAGCCTCAGCAGTCTCACCTGCCTGACACAGAGGAAGGGGGCCACATTTCAAGTGCCCAAAGCCACATATGGTCAGTGGCTACTGTGGTGGACAACGCAGGCCTGGTGGCTGTTCCTCTGGTTGTTAGGCTGGCAGTGGTGGGTATTAACCAAAACAGGGATTCATTTTTTTAGTTAGTTAATTTATTTTAATTGGAGGCTAATTACTTTACAATACTGTAGTGGATTTGCCATACACTGACATGAATCCACCACGGGTGTACGTGTGTTCCCCATCCTGAACCCTCCTCCCACCTCCCTCCCCCTCCCATCCCTTAGGGTCATCCCAGTGCACCAGCCCCGAGCACCCTGTCTCATGCGTCGAACCTGGACTGGGGGTTCGTTTCACATATGATAATCTATGTAGTTTCAATGCTATTCTCTCAAATCACAGGGATTCATTTGTTAGAGAGACAAGAGGGAAACTGCCAGCCCTCGCTGATCTATGGCTGTGAGAAAGACAGCTGAGAAGCGAGTTCTCTCCTGATGGGGCATGTTTCATGAACACAAAGTCCGCCGATTAGGCATCTCAGAATCCAGAGCTGTGGGCTCAGTCATGTGAGCAGGAAGGCCCTAAAGAAGAGGGACTGTGACTGCTTGTTGGGGCGGATGACAGTTCCTTGGGTTAAGGGCAGGGGGAGGAGGCCCATTGGAATGCGCACAGGTTAGGAAGGAAATTTTTTAAAGACCTGTGCCTGGAAAGCTGCCTTTAAAAAAATCAGATGAACTCAGAGCATGGAGCCCACTACAGAGGGAGGGCGAGAAGCCTTCATATTTGAAAGAAATGGTTGCTCAGGGTTTGGACACAAAGCATCAGAAACTCCAGGAGGAATAAGATCAATTGGAAAAAAAAAAAAATGGGTTCGATCTTGTAGATCAAAAGGGAACNAGTCACCCTGGATACATCAGATCCCCCATTGGTCCTCCATCCACAGTCATCCTCTCCTCACACCTTGTCGACACTACTCTGATATGACTTGGTGGCAAAGTGCCCAGCCAGGGGATGGCTCATGACTGTGGAAACCGTTGCGGAGCACCTCTGCCTCTCATGGGGCTTCCCTGGGGGCTTATATGGTAAAGAATCTGCCTGCAATGCAGTAGACCAGGTTTGATCCCTAGGTCAGGAAGATCTCCTAGAGAAGCGAATGGCAGCTCACTCCAGTATTCTTACCTAGAGAACTCTGTAAAGAGAGGAGCCTGGGTAGGCCACAGTCCATGGGGTCACAAAGAGTCAAACATGCCTGAGCCACTAACACTCATTTTCACGGTTTCTGCACTTTGTTAACTACTTGCCTGGACAGCCTCCATTGAAACTAGGGATAAACACATGATCAACTCCCAGGCAAACAGAAAGAAGAAGGACTCTGCTAGAGTCTTTCTGGGAGATTTTTTTTCTGTAAGAAAAGCCTCCTTCATTTTTCTCTCCTCTATCCTCCCTTCTTTCCAGTTTTGTTTGCCATTAAATGAGAATGTGATGATTGGCGCTTTGGCAGCCATCTTGCAGCCATGAGGGAAATACTAAGAAAGTCTCAGACTTGCCATCCTCATGCTTCAGCGTTTGGGGGCTGTGGGACAGTCGTGCAACCATATCAATTTGTTACTTGAGTAAAATAGACTCCAGTTTAGTTAAGCCCACATTGCTTGAGCTTTATTTACTTATATCCAGGCATATCTGAACTGACATGGAGCTCAGTTTCTTCATCAGTAAAGTGAAGCGGATGGTTCTGAGGGTGGCCACCCTCCTTTGGGCTCTCATGTTCTGTGATGAGTGGATCATCCTAGAGCTCACCCGCCAGGGCACTGAGTAAAACCAGGTTCCTCTTAACTCTCCATCTGCCCTTGTGAACTTGAGAGGACAAAACGATGTGATTGGAGAGTCCTTGAGCCCTATCCTATCCTACCAGGAATCTCCACCCGTCACCCAAATTCCCAGAGGACAAGGGTGAGGATCAGTTCAAATTGCACATAAGAAAAACACGGCAGTGTCTGAAACAAACAGGGCTCGGGGCTCTCTCCTGCAGTAATAAGAGATCCAGAGGCCAGGAGGCCACAGGTGGTCACCTCCAAGGGTGGACGTGAAGGTCCTTTCGGCTCTGCCATTTGCAGCAGGCCTTGTCCGCATGGTCACAAGATGGCTTATGCCCCAGAAAGGAATAAGTGGCAGGACTTCCCTGATGGTCCAGTGTTTAAGAATCTGCTTTCCAGTGCAGGGAATGCCAGTTAAAAGATCCCACATTCCTCAGGGCAACTAAACCCAGACGCCTCAACTATTGAGCTCAGTTGCCTCAACTAGAGAGAAGCCCACACACCCCAAGGAATGATCCCGCCTGCCACAACTAAGACCAAATAAATAAGTTGAAAGCAAATGGAAAAGGGGGTGGCAGAGGACGAGATGGTTGGGTGGCACCACTGACTCAATGGACATGAATTTGAGCAAACTCCAGGAGATGGTGATGGACAGTGAAGCCTGGTGTGTTGCAGTCCATGGGGTTGCAAAGAGTTGAACACAATTTGGCAAATATATATATGTATATAGAAGGTTAAGTGGTGGGTGAAGGACAAAGTTGAAGAGCCGCTGGGTCTGACAGGAAAGCATCAGCCACCCTGGAAACCCCGCTGAGAGGAGACGCCTGTCATCAGGCTTCCTGAGTTGTGCAGCCGTCCTCTGCTTTGAGGGAGAGGAAGGGGGACAGTGGCTGGTAGGCAGACAGCTAGCCACGGAGCCACCAGGTTTGGGGTCAGAAGATCTGGAACTCCAGGCCAGCACTGCTTCTTGTCACCCTCCGGCCCTGGTGCTCAGGTAATACTTTAGCCTCAGCAGTCTCACCTGCCTGACACAGAGGAAGGGGGCCACATTTCAAGTGCCCAAAGCCACATATGGTCAGTGGCTACTGTGGTGGACAACGCAGGCCTGGTGGCTGTTCCTCTGGTTGTTAGGCTGGCAGTGGTGGGTATTAACCAAAACAGGGATTCATTTTTTTAGTTAGTTAATTTATTTTAATTGGAGGCTAATTACTTTACAATACTGTAGTGGATTTGCCATACACTGACATGAATCCACCACGGGTGTACGTGTGTTCCCCATCCTGAACCCTCCTCCCACCTCCCTCCCCCTCCCATCCCTTAGGGTCATCCCAGTGCACCAGCCCCGAGCACCCTGTCTCATGCGTCGAACCTGGACTGGGGGTTCGTTTCACATATGATAATCTATGTAGTTTCAATGCTATTCTCTCAAATCACAGGGATTCATTTGTTAGAGAGACAAGAGGGAAACTGCCAGCCCTCGCTGATCTATGGCTGTGAGAAAGACAGCTGAGAAGCGAGTTCTCTCCTGATGGGGCATGTTTCATGAACACAAAGTCCGCCGATTAGGCATCTCAGAATCCAGAGCTGTGGGCTCAGTCATGTGAGCAGGAAGGCCCTAAAGAAGAGGGACTGTGACTGCTTGTTGGGGCGGATGACAGTTCCTTGGGTTAAGGGCAGGGGGAGGAGGCCCATTGGAATGCGCACAGGTTAGGAAGGAAATTTTTTAAAGACCTGTGCCTGGAAAGCTGCCTTTAAAAAAATCAGATGAACTCAGAGCATGGAGCCCACTACAGAGGGAGGGCGAGAAGCCTTCATATTTGAAAGAAATGGTTGCTCAGGGTTTGGACACAAAGCATCAGAAACTCCAGGAGGAATAAGATCAATTGGAAAAAAAAAAAAATGGGTTCGATCTTGTAGATCAAAAGGGAACAGTGGTGAACAGGCCAATAAACGGAGCGGAGAGCAGTCAGCCGCTTCCATGACTGCAACCCTGCTCCTCTTCTGTGGAGGACAGTGAAGCCGGTTCAGAAACAGGCTAAAGGGGTTGTTGGAAAAGTGGTAGAATAAGGAGGTGGCTGGGAGAGGAAGTGGAGCTGCGGATGTCGTGGGAGAGGGGTCGGAGGAAAAGCCTGGGTTCCTGACAGGTCACTAGTGTCACGTGTGGCTTGAGGACTTCAAGAACCAAGGGAAGCCTGTCTGGGTCCTAGACTCTCAGGGAGGAGCACTTACTGGTCCAGCCAGCCCTCCCAAGGCATGGACAAGGGCAGCAGCCCTCAGCATCTCTCCCCACACTGTCGAAAAAAGAGAGCTGGAGAAGGCCGAGAGGGAGGGAGCTGGCTAGGATCCCCCCTGGGAGGGTCAACCCAGGCCTCCTGCATCCCATGGACCTTGCCCATCACCCTGGGGGCTCAACCTTTAAACTCTTTGCTCAGCACTAGAAAAGTTCCAACCGTTAGCAAGGGCCAAGCAAATGCCCCTGGCCTTTGACCTTGGTGCGTGGCAATGTTCCTCTTTTTCAGAGGAGGTGTGGGACCTTCCCTAGCAGCTCAGTGGTAAAAATCCACCTGCCAAGCGGGAGACATAGGTTCGATCCCTGGGTCAGGAAGATCCCCTGGAAAAGGAAATGGCAACCCGCTCCAGTATTCTTGCCTGGGGAACCCCACGGACAGAGGAGCCTCTAGGCTACTGTCCATAGGGTTGCAGATGAGTCAGACATGACTTAGTGACTAAATGGCAGGAGCAGGGACCCAGGAATGGAGAAGATCCTTCAGCCAACTTGTATATCATCTCACTTAACTTTCCAACCATCATTCATGGTGGGCATCATTCTTACTCACTTTATGGATTAGGAAACAGAGGCTCATGGAGGTAAGGGTCACTCTGGGTAATAGCCAGGATAGGCTTGGTTATGCTGCTGTAACAAACAGCTGTCAAAGCTCATACTGTAACACAACGCTTCTCATTCCCAGTAGAGATATCCTGGAGGCTGGCAAGGGATCTGCTCCACGCAGGCCACTTAGGGATTCAGGCTGATAAAAGCTCTATTCTCCGGAGCAGCCCGCACATGTGTGCTTAGACGCTAAGTTGTATCCGACTCTTTTGGGACCCTGTGGACTGTAGCCTGCCAGGCTCCTCTGTCCAGGGGGCTCCCCAAGCAAGAGTACTAGAGTGGGTTGCCATTCCCTTCTCTAGGGGATCTTCCCAGTTGAACTTGTGTCTCCTGCTTGGCAGGCAGATTCTTTACCACTGAGCCATGGGGGAGGCCTCCTCTGGAGAAGTGTCCTTCTCAAACTCTCCGGCAAGGGGAGACACAGCCAGAGGACCAACACACCGGCTCTTTGATGCTTTGGTGCGACACTGTCTAACTAGAAAGGAGCTGAGGAGTCCGGGAGAGCAACTGGGATGTCGGACCCCAGTTAGGAAGCAGGAGCAAGATGAACCCAGGAGAGTCGAATGTCAGTCTGTGCTCTCACCCCGACATCATGAAGCCCTAGATGACTGTGCAAGCTTGTTGTGAGCCGCGAGGCCACGTGCAAATTCAAGGGGGTGTCAACACTGTGACCCCCAGACATTCTCATCCACCCCCTCCTTAGCCCATCCCCAGGCAGACATTTCTGTAAACCTAGGGCCCTTGCAGGCCAGGGGACAGTTGACGGCCCCTCCCCTGCCCTTCCGGTTCTGCCCTGCCGCCCTCCAGCTGCCCTCGGGCTCCTGAAGGGTAAGTCACCTTTTCATTCCAATGAAACCTGGAGCCCCGCCTCCAGCCCCCCTCCCCCACCAGGCCCAGGCACCTGCCCACTCCTCCTCCCTGGCAGCAGCCTCGCTAACAGCCTTGCTAATCTGTTAATTATCTACTGCTAGCAGAGGTGCCTGTTAATTGAAAACTCAGCCCCCTCCTTTAATTGCTTGCCTGCCTCCTTGCCTGTCTCCGGTTTGTCTGGGTTTCTTCTGGGGCCTTTCCATGCCCCCCAAGGCCCTCGGTTCTCAGTCTTGGGCTCCTGATTTCTTCCTGGTCAACACTGGCCTCCTGCAGAGCTCAGTCAGTAAGACTTCTCAGGTTGGGGATGCAGGAGGTACACCCTCAGCTGGCAAGAGACATCACACCCCTGCCTGGTCTTTTGTGGGAAGCCAGAGCAGTTAAAGCAGTTTGCCTGGGGAGTTAATGGAGAGGCGCTGGGCCAGGGGGAGGACTCAATAGGGCAGCAGATTTCAACTTAAACAAAAGGCCGGACTCCTCTGGTACAGAGCTACCTGGAGGAACTGCTGCCTGGAGGGCTGTTAGTTCAGTCGCTTAGTGGTATCCGGCTCTTTGCGACCCCATGAATCGCAGCACGCCAGACCTCCCTGTCCATCACCAACTCCCGGAGTTTACCCAAACTCATGTCCATCAAGTCAGTGATGCCATCCAGCCATCTCATCCTCTGTCGTCCCTTCTCCTCCTGCCCCCAATCCCTCTCAGCATCAGTCTTTTCCAGTGAGTCGACTGTTCGCCTGAGGTGGCCGAAGTATTGGAGTTTCAGCTTTCCCATCAGTCCTTCCAATGAACACCCAGGACTGATCTTTAGAATGGACTGGTTGGATCTCCTTGCAATCCAAGGGACTCTCAAGAGTCTTCTCTGGCTGTTAGCAGTCCTGAAAGGGGCTGAATCAGGCTCTGCCTTGACTCTCTCCACGCCTCCCAGTTCAGTTCAGTCGCTCAGTCAGGTGCGACTCTTTGCAACCCTATGGACTGCAGCATGCCAGGCTTCCCTTCCATCGCCAGCTCCTGGAGCTTACTCAAACTCATGTCCGTCAAGTTGGTGATGCCATCCAACCATCTCATTTTCTGTCATCCGCTTCTCCTCCTGCCCTCCATCTATCCCAGCATCAGGGTCCTTTCCAATGAATCAGGTCTTTGCATCAGGTGGCCAAAGTATTGGAGTTTCAGTTTTAGCATCAGTCCTTCCTGAATGAATATTCGGGACTGATTTCCTTTAAGATTGACTGGTTGGATCTCCTTGCAGTCCAAGGGACTCTCAAGAGTCTTCTCCAGCACCACAGTTCAAAACCATCAATTCCTTAGCTCCCAGCTTTCTTTTGGCCCAACTCTCACATCCATACATGACCACTGGAAAAACTGTAGTTTTGCCTAGATCCACCTTTGTCGGCAAAATAACATCTTTGGCTTTTTAATATGCTGTCTAGGTTGGTCATAGCTTTTCCTCCAAGGAGCAAGTGTCTTTTAATTTCATGGCTATAGTCACCATCTGCAGTGATTTTTGGAACCCAAAAAGTTAAAAATCTCTCACTGTTTCCATTTTTCCCCCATCTATTTGCCATGAAGTCATGGAACCAGACGCCATGATCTTCGTATTGTTCCAATGTTAGCATATGTGCTGCTGAAGTGAGTACCCACACCCCTCACCCCCAGGACTTTCTGACCTGATTTCTTTGAGGCCCCTGACCTCATTCACCACCTCTCTCCCTGCATGACACCAGATGGGACAGGTATAGATACTAGGCTGGTGCAAAAGTAACTGCGTTTTTGCATTGTTGAACTTTGCCATTTGATATTGGAATACATTCTTAAACAAATGTGGTTATACTATACATCATTCTAATGTACATTTCCCACTTTATGGATTTTTTTTTTTTTTTGCTAATGACATTACTTGGTGTTTATTTTATATTGATTTTAGACTAAGGAAATGATGTTAGACAAAAACCAGATTTGAGTGATTTCTTTATTCGAGTTCAAAATGGGTCGTAAAGCAGCAGAGACAACTTGCAATATCAACAATGTATTTGGCCCATAAACTGCTAATGCACATAGAGTGCAGTGGTGGTTCAAGAAGTTTTGCAAAGGAGAGACTTAAAGATGAAGAGAGCAGTGGCTGGCCACTGGAAGCTGATAACGACTAATCGTGAGCAATCGTCAAAGCTGATCCTCTTCCAGCAACACAAGAAGTTGCCGAAGAACTCAACATCGACCATTCGATGGTCGTTCAGCATTTGAAACAAATTGGAAGAGTGAGAAAGCTCAATAAGTGCGCACCTCATGAGATGACCGCATATCAAATAAATCATCATTTGAGTGTTGTCTTCTCTTACTCTACTCAACAACAGCGAACCATTTCTTGAATGGATTGCGATGTGCAATGAAAGGTGGATTTTATACTACAAGCAGCGACAACCAGCTCAGTGGTTGGACCGGGAAGAAGCTCCAGAGCACTTCCCAAAGCCAAACTTGCAGCAGAAAAGGTCCTGGTCACTGTTTGGTGGTCTATTGCCAGTCTGATCCACTACAGCTTTCTGCATCCCAGAAAAACCATTGCATCTGAGAGCTGTGCTCAGCAAATCAATGAGAGGCGCTGAAAACCTGTGGTGCCGGCAGCCGACACTGGTCAACAGAATGGGCACAACTCTCCTGCATGACCACACCCGACCACTGACCAGTAGCACAGCCTTCTTCCTAGTCCAATCTTTCCCCTCCTCCAGAAGGAAAGACACACTTCTGAAGGTGGAGGAAAGTGGGGGGTGTGGGGAGTGGGCACAGTGTTTGTAAATCTTGCCTGAGGATTCAAAACATAAAGGTAGCTGTTGTTCACTTCGATGGCCCCTCCTCTGCTTCATCTTCAGAAACATCATCTCCATGTGGTCATTTTAGGAGGAGGCACCAAGCAAACAGGAACATGAGGACCCAGAGGTCTGGGTTCAAGCCCAGGCTCTCCCACTAACTGGCTATGTGATCTGGGCAAGTCGGCTAATCTCTTCGAGCCTCAGTTTCCTCACCTGTAAACTGGGTTCATTACAATGTCTGCCACCTGATGGTCCCTCTGGATTTCTTCTTTTCTTTTGGCTGCATTGGGTCTTCCTTGCTATGTGCAGGCTTTCTCTAGTTACAGCGAGTGGGGGCCACTCTTCATCACGGTACACAGGCTCTAGGCACGAGGGCGTAAGTATTAATGATTGTGGAACGTGAGCTCAGTAGTTGAGGCGCCCGGGCTTAGTTGCTCTGTGGCATGTGACCTCTTTCCCAACCAGGGATCAAACCCATATCCTCTGCATTGGCAGGCAGCTTCCCAGCCACTGGGCCACCAGGGAAGTCTGAGCCCTCTGGATTCCTGTGAGGACTGGACCCAGGCAAACATAGAAGATATCATGGTTGCTGTGGGCTTCCTGAGTTCCTGCCCCCAAACCCACCCTATCTCATGCCTCCCCACCCAGACATGAAGCAGTCATTCTGCAACTCAAGAGAAGAGCTCATCTCTGAGATTTTAGACAGAATAATTTCTTCTACCTCTCACACCTGCCTGTCCGGGAAAATCACACAACCCACACAGCAACCCCCCGTGGGCACCCACACGCTCCCGCACCCATTGTTCCCCTCATCTGCCAGCAAAAAATCTCCCCATCTCTGAGAAGCAGGGTGAGGCATGGGAAAAGGAGGGGGAAGCTGAAGAAAGGAAAAGGGGCTGACAGCCCTAGCCCCCGAGGGGCCCCCCCATGCCAGGCTGCCATCAAGAGGCAGGGACCAGCTTCCTTTCAGATTCCCACCCCATCTTGGTTCCAGCAATATAGCTAGCTCTGTGCCGGGTCAGCCATCTGCAAGGCTCACCTGGCTGGGACCTTGTCCCAAGCCACCGCAGGAAGCACACAAGGCAGGACTGAGTGAGCGTCAGCGCCCTGGTGTTACACCTGCAGGCGGAGAGGGCCTGGATCACACAGCCAATTGGTGGCAGAGACGGCATGAGAGCTCCCAGGTCCTGTGCTCTTTCTGCACTGGAGGCCTGGAAGCCAGAAGGGCCAGGGAAGGAGGGACAGAGAGAGCCTGCACCCCGCTCTGGAGAGGAGAGTCCAAGGACACAGCACCCCAACTCCTTGCTCCCAGCCCTGACCACACCCAGGTCCTTGCTGCCCATCGCTGCCTGGGCTGAGGCTCCACCAGTTCTCAGAAACAGCAGGCCCCTCCCTCCCCACACTACTGTTTCCAGTGTACCATGCCATCAGTGCAGTAAAACCTCAGAAGTGAAAGTCACTCAGTCGTGTCCCACTCTCTGCAACCCCATGGACTGTAGCCCACCAGGCTCCTCTGTCCATGAGATTCTCCAGGCAAGAATACTGGAGTGGAGAGCCATTCCCTTCTCCACGGGAATCTTCCCCACACAGAAATTAAACCCAGGTCTCCTGCATTACAGGCAGATTCTTTACCATCTGAGCCGTGTTACTTCCAAGGTCCCCAAGACAGGGAAGGCATGCCTGGGAAGGGGTGCACCCTGGCCGCCCTGCCCTCATGTAGGAAGTGAGTTCTGGGGCCAGGACTCAGACTGATGTGGACCCCTCCCGCTCTACCACCCAGGCCCCTGGGGCTGGGTGCTAACGATGGGTTAAGTGGGCTCAGGGAGCTGCAGAAGTGGAGGTGGAGGCTGGGGACCTTGTGGAAGGCAAACAGAGCATGCTGGGGGAGACTGGGTCTCAGATCCATTTTTTATTAAAACAATGGTACAAACTTCTGCTCAAAATCAGTTTCCACATCTGTTTCTCACAGGCACAGCCTTCTACTGAGGGTCTGGCAGAGTGAAGTCAGGAATAGCTGTGGCGCCAGAGTCCCCCTCCCTTCTTCCAGTGGACCCCCTGGTGGAGACTGCTCCCCGCTCTGAGACTGAGTGGGGCAGGGTGGGGGTGCTGCAAGACAGGAGCGAGCTGACTCAGCAGAAAGAAGAGGGTTTGGGAGAGGCAGGGCCTTCCTGTGCCCCCCAAACAGGGCTTCTGGCCTCAGAAATGGGGACAGGCTTCATCTCTACCCTCCCCACTGACCCCTCTGTCCACCCCCATGAGCTCCCGCACCACTGCACCTGGCCCCCCCCACCCATCAGGAGAAGGAGAGTGAGTCCCTCATCTGGCACCAAAGGGAAGGGACTTCATGGGAGTCACTCAGAGGCAAACCTTGGGGACAGCACGGCCGGCCTGGGGGCTGAGAATTAGCCAGTCCCACCGTATCCACAGCCATAAATACTCCATGATCTTTGACCCACAGTAATCCCACTGTTTGGAATCCTCCCAAAGACATCATTGCAAAGAGAGAAATAGCTATATGTGCACAGCTGTTTATAGCAACATTATTTATAATAGTACAAAAGTGAACTCAGCCAAAACGCTCTGCAAGTTGTGGAAGGGAGTGCATGACGTGTCAATAAGGCGGAATATTTATTACGCAGCCAAGAAAAATGGCAAACTTGGAAGATTCGTAGTGAAATAACGTTAAGGGGAAAAAAGAACACAAAGTTTTGCGTATTCATTCTGTCAACGAATGATGACTACCCTGTCTAGGAAACTGGTCTAGGCACTAGAGAGACCACTGGGAATGGGTAGAGCCGCTCGCCTCCAGGAGCGGACATTCCAGCACTGAGCCATGTGGTCAAGGACTCAAGGCATTATGAGTGCCACCCCCTGAGACGGGAGGTGGACAGACAGACAAGCATCTTGGGACTTCCCTGATGGTCCACTGGTAAGACTTTGCACTTCCGATGCAGGGAGCCTGGGGTGGATCCCTGGTTGGGAGACTAGATCCCACTTGCTGCAACTGAGAGTTCTCATGTGGCAACTAAAGATCCCTTGCACCACAGCTAAGACACGGAGCTTCCCTGGCAGTGCATGAGTAAGAATCTTCCCACCAGTGCAGGGTACACTGGTTCAGTCACTGGTCCGGGGAGATTCCACCTGCCACAGAACAACTAAGCCCACGTGCCACAGCTATGGAGCCCATGCTCTCTGGCCTGTGATCCGTAACTACTGAACCCGCGTGCTGCAACTACTGGAGCCTGTGCACCTAGAGCCTGTGCTCTGCAACAAGAGAACCAACTGCAGTGAGAAACCCATGCACCGCAGCAGAGAGTAGCCTCCGCTCACCACAACTAGAGACCGCCCTCATGCATCAACAAAGACCCTGCACAGCCGAAAAGTTTTCTAATTAATGACATTAAAAAAAATTTTTTTTAAGTGTCTTCACTCCAGCCTTCTGATACCCACTGTGGGGTCTGGTCTGTCTGGCTGGTGGGTCACCCAGGAGTGGCCCAGCAGAGGCCATGGACCTAAGGGAAAGCCATGCATCAGGCAGAAGCTGAGCCCAGGAGCAAAGAAGCCAGGGCCCCCATGAAGGCACCAGGCCACCTCAGTGGGCACAGCCAGACTGAGGGTCTTCTCCCGGGGGAGGGGAATCTGTCAGGCTCCTTTGGGGAGGCCTATGAACCCTTAAGAGTCTCTAGAGTGTGGGCTGGGTTTTCTACTGACCTGGCAAGTGGGGCCTGAGGACTGGGGGTCGGTTTTGCTCCCAGGGTGACATGTGGACTGTGGGGGTCTGGGGGAGGTAATGGGGTTGGAGGAAGGAGTGGAAGTGTCATCTGAAGGGGGGCTGGCCCCTGTCCTGCCTGTCTGAGATGTCCAGTCTGCGCAGAAGGGCTCAGAACCTTCCCACACTTGTCCTGTGTGTAGATAAGAGATTTCATGGAGTGCTGAGCTGAGAGGGCTGGGACACCCAGGTCTTCAGGAGCAGGAAGCCCTTTCACCCTCCCAGAGCCTGGAGGGAGCTCCCTGGGAGGCGGAGGGGAGCCAAGGCACAGAACTGCAAGGGGGTCCTCTGAGGCCCCAGGTGGACCAGGGCTGGGGAACGAGCAGGCCCCCTCCACCACACTATTCCACCCCAAGCAGGAGCTGAGACTCCCAATTCCGGGTCTGTGGGAGGCACCAGGCAAACAGAAGACTCAGCAACCTAAGCATGCTATTAGCAGCAATGGAGATGTGCCGATTATCTGCACAGCTGTCAGCATCTCCGGCCCCCTCACACCCGCCCTCGGGGAAGGGCCGCTGTTCCCCTGCCTCCCAGAAACCGGGTGGCCCTGGTGACGGTCTGGTGAGAGGGGCCCTGAAGGCGAAACTAGCCCCTGAGCCTGTCCCCCTGTAGCTGGGCCTTTGTTTCTCAAACTGTAAGTGTGGGGTAAGGGCCAGGGATGAGTGAGCCACCACCTACAGGGTCGTCGGGAGCACCCCGATGACATATTTTAAGTGAAAGCATCTTGCAGATGATAAAGAGCTAATGGACTCCCTGGTGTTACCATTTTTCCATCAAAAAACTTATCTTCAGCAGCGCTCACTATGTTTGCTCCACCCGGAAGGTAATGGAGGCTATGGAAGGTCAAGTGACTGGACCCAAGTCGCAGCTGCCAACAGAAGTGGGTCTTGGTTTCTGATGTAGAACCAGGAGGAAGCTCCAAGAACACTCTTCTTTCACCTTTGCTGTAAAAGGGGACCTGATGGAGTAGGAAACTGCAACCCACTGCAGTATTCTGCCTGGGAAATCCCCTGGAAAGGGGAGCCTGGCGAGTTACAATCCATGGGGTCACGAGAGAGTTGGACAGGACGGAGCAACCGAGCACACACATATATATGTGCATAACTGCTTCACTTTGCTGCACATCTGAAACTAACACAGCATTGTAAATCAACCATACTCCAGTAAAGATTATTTTCAAAAAAAAGAGGACCCAAGATTCAGAAAGGTGGCCGCAGAGCAGGATGGAGGGCCCCAAACAGGGAGGCCAGCTCTGCCCGCTCCTGCCAGGCTCACTCCCCAGCGGGGCCTTGTCCTGAGTGGGGAGCAGGTGGAGTAAAGGCAAAGTCAAGAATTAAAGCGACCCAGCCCGGGTCCCTTCATCTCAAGGGGACTCTCTTGGAGCCCCAGTGCACAGCCTGGAGTAATACTCTTCTAATGGTACGAATGTAGGCTCTACCAACTGAAGGGAAGGTGGGCCTGAGGCAGAGCGCTGAAAGGCCTGCCCAGACACCTTGGGGGTCAGGCCATCTGGAGCCTCTCGATCCAACTAAGGCCCTTAGGCACCCAGGCTGTTTCCCAGACCCTGCCCCTGCCCTCACCTCCCCAACTCTGTCAGTCTCCACATCTGACGAGAGACAGCACTGGGGCCCGGGGGGAGGCCCAGGAGATGGACGGGTAAGTGAGAGGCTGAGTGAGTGCCTTGCCCACCTGCCCACCTGCCCACCCGCCCACCCCAGCTCCAGTCAGCCTTTGCCTTCTGAAAACACTCATGCAGGAAGGGCAGGCCGGGGAGGCGGGATGATGCTGGATCACACGGAGTGGGAGGGATGCTGAGGGTGGAGAGGTGACTCACGGGACAGTGGGGGACAGGAAGCATCTCAGGGAAGCACGTGGAAGAGAAGGGTGCTCGTGGCGCAGGGAGGGTGCGGGAGGAGCTCGTTCCCCAGAAGCCGCCAGGTGTGTGCCCAGCACTGTGCACACAGGGTCCTCTGACTCCTGCTGGCTCTGGGGGCAGCGTTCACCCGGGGCCTCCCAGAGGCTCTGGTAGAGTTTCAGAGACCCGCACTCACAGCTGCCAGCAGACTCTTGGGGAAATTTGCTGAGAGGACTGGGGTGGCTGCAGACACCCCCTTAGGACCATTCCCCACAAACAGCAAATACCCTGGGCTCTCTGGCTCCCTGGCACCCTCTGCACCCCTGCCCTGTGCTGGGCTCCAAGACTGGTGGCCTGTTTTACTTTCTCTTCATTTTGCTTGCTGCCTACAAGTCCCCTCTGGTCTCTTCCAATCAGTGCACTCTTAGCCATCCCTGAAGGCCCAGCTCAAACGCCCCCTCCTCTGGCAAGCTTCTGAACTCCTCTCAGCAGAAGCCCACAGTCCTGCTGCTTCAAATACCTTCATGTGGAACTTCCACACGATCCTCTGTCCACTTGTCATGTGGCCACCCCACTGCGCTCCGAACTCTCCACTTTATCTGGGTCTCCCCTAGCATTGCACCTGGTAGGCTGCAGGTGCTTCGTAAATGCTGAGTGCCTCCTCCAGCCCTCAGCTCTCCCAAGGTTCTTGCCCGAGGGGGCAGGAAAGTGGCCCATCTCTCACTCTCCAGGGAAAAGGATGCCCAAGGTCACCGGGCTGGGTGGGGCAGAGTGAGAGCACTGAACTGGGCTTCCTGGCTCCTGTCCAGGGCCCTTTCCAGAACCAGGTCAGGGGAAATGGGCACGTTTCGGACCTGACGTCACAGCTGTCCAGGCTGGCTTGACAGTGCGGGAGGCAGGAGCCGAGGGAGCCGAGGGAGCTGAACCCTGCCGCCGCCTGCCGCCGAGGAGCGGAGGGCAAGGAGGGAGGTGGGCGCTGGTTCCGGGAAGGGACCCTGGGCCTCCTCCCGTAAACTCACAGTCCTCCCCGCGCCCTGCCCATGCTGGATTAAACCTCACTCCAGGCAAAGGTGTCGACCCTCGGACTGGTGGGCTCAGGGACCACCAGGGCACCCTTGGGGAACCCAGCGAGCGGGGTTTGGAGAGCTTGGGAGATTGGAATGGTGCTTCTCCTATGTAGCCGGGCAGAGATCAGTGTCAGGACCACCATCCAAGACTTCCCTGGTGGTCCAGT
>SJYA01001585.1:1015057-1050304 GCA_006410615.1 Neotragus moschatus
TATAATAATATTGTTATATATAATACATATATATTATATGCATATTGGCTGCAGTGGGTCTTCGTTGCTATATTGGGGCTTTCTCTAGTTGTGAAGAGTGGGGGCTATTCTTAGTTGCAGTGCACAGACTTCTCATTGCAGCGGCTTCTCTTGTTGCAGGGCACAAGCACTTTAGGTACACAGGTTTGAGCAGTTGAAGCGTGCAGGCTCAGTAGTTGCAACTTGCTGCCTCTAGAGCGTGGGCTCAGTAGTTGCGGCACATGAGCTTAGCTGCGACATTTGGAATCTTTCCAGACCAGGAATCAAACCGTGTCCCCTGCATTGGCAGGTGGGTTTCCATCCACCGCGTCAGCCCCTTGGCTGCTTTATCACTATGTAATGGCCATCTTTATCATTATTAACTTTCCTTGCTCTGAAGTCTGCTCTGTCTTACAACTGATATAGCTAAAACCCCTTTCTCCAGGTTGGCATTAGCATGGTATACCTTTCTTCATCCATTTACCTTTAATCTGGCTGTACCTTTACATTTAAAGTGGATTTGCTGTGGACAACATACAGTGGAGTCTTACTTTTTGATCCACTGACAATCTTTGTCTTTTCCTTGATGTAATTAGACCATGAACTTGTGAAGTCATCGTCGATATAGTTGGGTCAGTATTTATCATTTTTGTTACTGCTTTCTGTCTGTTACCTGTTCCGGTTTTTATCTTCCGCTCTTCTTTTTTTAGCCTTCGTGGTTTTAATTCGGGTATTTTTAAAAATAATTCCACTTTTCTCATTTCTTAGCATGTCAGTTAAATTTCTTTTTTTACACCCTTTTTAGTGGTTGATCTAGAGTTTGCAACACTTATTTACAACTAATCCAAGTCCACTTTCAAATCCCATTACGGGCCACGGGAGCCCCTAATAATAGCAGCTCTTTCCTCCCCTCCATATATCACGGCTGTCGTTCATTTCACTTACACATATGTATACATGTGCCCACATACATAAGCATACATNACACCCTTTTTAGTGGTTGATCTAGAGTTTGCAACACTTATTTACAACTAATCCAAGTCCACTTTCAAATCCCATTACGGGCCACGGGAGCCCCTAATAATAGCAGCTCTTTCCTCCCCTCCATATATCACGGCTGTCGTTCATTTCACTTACACATATGTATACATGTGCCCACATACATAAGCATAAATATGTGTGCATAATTGAACACATTGTTGCCATTATTACTTTGAACTGTTTTCTGTACATCAATTATGAATAAAAGAAGTTTTACTTTACTTTCGTTTAGTCCTTCTCTGATGCTCCTTCTTTTTTTTTTTATTTTTTTCCGTCTCAGGTGTACATGAGTTTCCAATCTTGAACCCAACCCCGCCACCTCCCACCCCATATCAACTCTCTGGATCATCCCCGTGCACCAGTCCCAAGCATCTGATGCTCCTTCTTTATGTAGATCCGAGCTTCTGATCCAGCTCACTTTCCTTCTCCCTAAAGAACTTCATTCAACATTTCTTGTATAACAAGTATCCTGGCAACAAATTCCCTCAAATTTTGTTTGTCTGAGAAAGTCTTTATCTCTCCTTAACTTCTGAAGAATAACTTCGCAGAATGTAGAATTCTATGCTAACGAAGTTTTTTCTCTTAACACTGTACATATTTCCTTCATTTTCTTCTCGGTTACGATTTCTGAAGAGAATTCAGACGTCACTTTTATCTTTGCTCCTCTATCGCTCTTTCCCCCTCCTCTGGCTTCTTTCAGATTTTTTTTATCTTTGATTTTCTACAGCTTGTGTATGATATGCCTAGGTGTAGTGAGGTTGTCCCGGTTTTTTTTTTTTTTTTTTTTTTTTTTTTACAGTGTCATACTGGGTGTTCTCTGAGTAAGTGCTAAGTGCTAAGGGAACTTGGCACTTACTATGTCAAATGCTATGGTCTGAGAGTTTGTATTCCCCCAAAATTCGTATGTTGAAACCTAGTGCCCAATGTGGCATGTTAGGAGGTAGGGTCTGAGAGGTGATTATCATGAGAGGAGAGAGCTCATTTCAGTTCAGTCGTTCAGTCGTGTCTGACTCTTTGCGACCCCATGAATCGCAGCACACCAGGCCTCCCTGTCCATCACCAACTCCCGGAGTCCACCCAGACTCACGTCCATCGAGTCAGTGATGCCATCCAGCCATCTCATCCTCGGTTGTCCCCTTCTCCTCTTGCCCCCAATCCCTCCCAGCATCAGAGTCTTTTCCAATGAGTCAACTCTTCGCATGAGGTGGCCAAAGTGCTGGAGTTTCAGCTTCAGCATCATTCCTTCCAAAAATATCCCAGGGCCAATCTCCTTCAGAATGGACTGGTTGGATCTCCTTGCAGCCCAAGAGACTCTCAGGAGTCTTCTCCAACACCACAGTTCAAACGCATCAGTTCTCAGAGACCTAACAAAAGAAGCTCACGAACCCTCCCTTACTTCTTCCACCACGTGAGGTTACAGCGAGAAAACTGCCACTTACGAACCAGGAAGCAGGCTCTCACCAGGCACAGTACCTGTGCCTAACACCCTGCCAGTACAGTACCTGCCAATACCCTGATCTCAGACTTCCAGCCTCCAAAACCGTGAAAAGGAAACCTATGTTTATCATCACTCGGTCTGTGGCATTTTGATATAGCGGCCTGAACTAAGACACTGAACTTCCTGGATCTGGGGTTTGGTGTCTGACATAAGGTGGAGACAGCTTCAGTCATTCTTTCCTGCTGTAAACACTCCCTCTGTTTTCTCTTCTTCCAGTACTCCCATTATGCATACATTATGTCTGTGGCACTTGTCCCACAGCTCTTAGATATCCCATACCTTTTTTTTTTGCGTGTGTGTCTTTTTGCTCTTTGCTTTTCCATTTTGGAAATTTCTCGTGACATATCCTCCAGCTCAGAGATTCTTTTCTCAGCCATGTCCAGTCTACTAATGAGTCCATCAAAGGCATTCTTCATTTCTGTTACAGCATTATTTCTAGCACTTCTTTTCAATTCTGAGAATTTACATCTACCTGCTTATATTGCCCAGAAGTTGTATGCTGTCTACTTTATCCGTTAGTACGCTTAACATGCTAATCATTGTTTTAAATTTCTGATCTAATTATTCAAACATCCCTTCCCTATCTGAGGGCTGCTTCTGATATTTGCTCTGTTTCTTCAAAACTCTTGCTTTTTCTCCTGGGTATATATCCAGGCCAAAAAAAAAAAAAAAAAACAACTCTGATTCAAAAAGATACTTTCACCTGAATATTCAAAGCACCATTATTTACCATAGCCATGACAGGGAAGCAACCTAAATGTCCATCACCAGATGAAGGATAAAGAAGGCGTGGTTCACATGTACAATGGAATATTATTCAATCATCAAAAGAACAAAATAATGCCATTTGCAGCAACATGGATGCAACTAGAGATGATCATAGTAAATGAAGTTAGCCAGAAAGAGAAAGACAAAATACCATATGATATCATTTATATGTGGCATCTAAAACATGACACAAATGAGGTTATCTCCGAAACAGAATCACAGACAAAGAGAACAGACAGGTTGTTGACAAGGGGAAGGCGTGTGGGGAGGGATGGAGTGGAAGGTTGGGGTGAGCCAAAGTAAGCTTTTATATGTAGAATGGATAAGCAACAAGGTTCTACTGTACAGCACAAGAAACTCTATTCAGTATGGTAAACTGTAATGGAAAAAGATATTTTTTAAAAGGAATACATATATTCAAGTATATATGTATATACAGCTGGATTACTTTGATGTACAGCTTAAACACAGCACTGTAAATCAACTGTTCTTCAATAAACAACAGCAAAAACAATATTTCAAAGGTGAGCTCAGCACCGTCCCCCCGTCCAGCAGGACTCTGGATCTAAGCCCTCTCTCTCGCTTTCTATTCTCCAGCTCTGCCCCTAGTTGACGCTTCCTCAGTCAGACCCCGATGGAGTTGGCAGGCCAGCTAGTTGGGAGTAGCTCCATGCTTCAGGCTCCCCCAGATTCAGACTACATGCAGGTTCACCCAGGTGGTGAGGGTTGGGGCCTTTCCTCCTTTCCCAGCAAGGTCCCCCCACCTGTGTCAGGCCTGCTCCTGCACTCCCCAGTTTAAGCAGCCACCCCCACAAGGCACCACAAAAGCAGCTGCCAGTCTCTTCTCTCCTGGAAGGGCTCATCCTCTCTGCACCTTCGCTCCCTTTGACTCCGTGTGTGTGTGTGCGCAGAGCTTTCCTTTGGCTTTAAAGAGAGCATTTAAAATTTTTGTCTGGTGTGCTCTTCAGTTTGGTTAATGTATTTCAACCTGCCTTTGAGCTCACTGGTCCTTGTTGCTATGGAGGGAACAATGGTCTTTCGCAACCACCTGCATCCCACCAGAGCACTATCTGCTATCTCTTTCCAGTCTCCCATTAGCTCTGCGGATGGTCAGGTCAGGGACTGGCTTCATTGCCCCCATTTCACAGTTGAGGTCACAAAAGACAAGAAGGGTCTGAGAATGCGCAGAAGACACGATGAAACCTGGCCTAGAGTCCAGCCTCCCATCCCAGCCCCCTTCCCCACAGCACTCTGCCTCAGGGCCCCTGCCCCTGAGATCAGCCTCCTGTCCTCTCAGCTTAAGGTGGGCCCTCAGCCAGCACACAGAGCTGGGCCCTAGGGTTCCGGTCCCCCTACCTGGAGTTGCTTGATCTCTGTGCCCAGTCCTGTCTCTCGGATTGGAAGGAGGGCTCAAGCCTCCTTAGTGAGGCTTTTGTTGTTGTTCAGCTCTTCAGTCGTGCAGACTGTGACTCTATAGACTGCAACATGCCAGCCTTCCCTGTCCTTCACTGTCTCCTGGAGCTTGCTCGAACTCGTGTCCATTGAGTTGGTGATGCCATCCAACCATCTCGCCCTCTGTCATCCCCTTCTGCTTCTGCTCTCAGTCTTTCCCAGCATCAAGGTCTTTTCCAGTGAATTGGCTCTTTGCATCAGGTGGCCAAAGTACTGGAGCTTCAGCATCAGTCCCTCCAAAGAATATTCAGGGTTTATTTCCTTTAGGATTGACTGGTTTGATCTCCTTGCTGTCCAAAGGACTCTGAAGAGTCTTCTTCAGCACCACAGTTCAAAACCATCAATTCTTCAGTACTCAGCCTTCTTCATGGTCCAGTTCTCACATCCACACATGACTACTGGAAAAATCATAGGCTTGCGTGCCCCCAAACTGAAGGTGCCTACAGGACATTCCCAGAATCCAGTGGGGCACGCAAGTCTGCTCATCCTTAGACATATGCAGAAGTGCTCTCCATTTTCATCCAGGCTCCAAATACCCCTGCTTTTTCCTCCCCAACCCCTGCAGTTAAACCCTCTAAACCCAGGTTTTCAAGCCAATAGCTCAGCTAACAGCTAATTCCACAAAGGTGCCACAGATGAATCAGGGGACCATCTCTGGTACCCAGGTCCTCATCTGCTGGACTTTTCCTTCCAAGATACATAGTAAATGAATGTAATAAATAAATACCCCAGTCTTGTTTCATACAATTTTGTCTTATTAAGTGCCCACTGTATGCCAGGTTTTGGGCACTAATGCCACAGTTCTTCACCTTAATATGCAATCTGGTATTTCAACCCTATCCTCCCAAATTCCACTGCCCTTCATATGTCTGGAAATGCAGGACACCTCAAGATCATCCCTCATTTGCAATGTCATGGTGACTGACAACCTTAAACAATCTTATTAACTCTAAGACCGGGTCATCACCTCCTCCCCTTCCCTGAAGCATCCTCACTAAGCCCGTCGTGCTCACAGTGGGGCTGATTGCAGGGCCCTAATATCAGACACTGATCTTGCCATATAATTTGTGTTACTTGCTCAGTCATGTCCAACTCTTTGCACCTCAAGGACTGCAACCCGCCAGGCTCCTCTGTCCATGGAATTCTCCAGGCAAGAATACTGGAGTGGGCAGCCATGCCCTTCTCCAGCTGCTGCTGCTAAGTTGCTTCAGTCTTGTCCGACTCTGTGCGATCCCATAGACGGCAGCCCACCAGGCAGGCTCCCCCGTCCCTGGGACTCTCCAGGCAAGAACACTGGAGTGAGTTGCCATTTCCTTCTCCAGTGCATAAAAGTGAAAAGTGAAAAAAAAAAAAAGGGAAAAGTGAAAGTGAAGTCGCTCAGAACTCTTAGTGACCCCATGGACTGCAGCCTACGACGCTCCTCCGTCCATGGGATTTTCCAGGCAAGAGTACTGGAATGGGTTGCCATTGCCTTCTCCAAACCCAGGGATCGAGCTCACATCTCTTAGGTCTCCTGCTTTGGCAGGCAGGTTCTTTACCACTAGCACCATCTAAAGAAAGTGAAAGTGAAGTCACTCAGTCGTGTCCGACTCTTTGCAACCCTGTGGGCTATAGCCCAACAGACTCAGTCCATGGGATTCTCCAGGCAAGAATACTGGAGTGGGGGGCGGGGGGGGGGTTCAAGATTGGGAACTCATGTACACCTGAGATGAAAAAATAAAAATTAAAATTAAAAAAAAAAAAAAAGAATACTGGAGTGGGTTGCCATTTCCTCCTTCTCCAAGGGATCTTCCTGACCCAGGGATCAAACCCAGGTCTCCCGGATTTCAGGGAGACACTTTAACCTCTGAGCCATCAGGGAAGCTAGTACCTAGGTTAGCGCCATCTAAGGATCATGCAATCTTTCAAATCCTGGTCTGCCACTAATCACCACTGTGACCTTGACTTCACAGAGCTTGGTTTCCTTATCTGAAAAGGAGGATGGTAACAGCACCTGAGATGAGATGGTCCATGCAGAGTGCACACACAGTGCACAAATGTGTTCAGTGGTGCCCACTGTCTGCCCTCTTCCTTTCTCTCCCCTCCCCCAGACCCAGGGAACTACAGAAACCTGCAGACATAATCAAGCAGACCTCTGAAAAATCAGGGTGACTTGAAAGGTGTCTACAGATATGTGACGGAGAAATCTGTGCCCATTTTCAAAGAGGAGGTTCAGGAACCTGCACACAGATACGCTTGAATTTTATCTCTGGCAAGATTCTTGAATTATTCAACAGCTTTATTTACAAGAGCTGAACACAGCATCTGCAGGCTCTTCTATAGGGAGGCAATGGTCCCTTTCTCCACTTTGATATGTGACTGGCATTAGCAGGAGAAGGTTAAAAGCACAGCGTTTCTCGATTTGGCAAACCACCTTATGATTCCCTGCAGGTGATATACACAGGTTATAGCGCAATAGTGTATTTTAATATGTGTCTGAACAGCAAATTATTCACAGAGTGGGCCTCTGATACTCAGCCACAGGGGTCCATCCTGCCCAACAATCTAGGCAGTGAGTTAGATGGGCCATAGTCTCATATTAATCAGCCTTGAGGATCACACTGACTGGAACAGATGGTGAGCTCATTGAACGATGGGATCGAGATTCAAAATTAACCCAAGAGGGATTTCCCTGGTGGTCCAGTGGTTAAGAATCTACCTTCCCATGCAGGAGATGTGGGTTCCATGCCTGGTCAGGGAACTAAGATCCCACGTGCCGTGTGGTAACTAAGCCTGCTTGCTCAGATGCCACGGCTAAAGAACCTGGGACTGAATGGCTGAGTTGGCTCTCACAGTCAGTCTTTTAAAATCAGCGTAGTATTTTTGAGATTCACCCACACTGTTGCTTGTCCCTGTAGTTTCTTTCCTTTTGTCATTGAAAAGATTTCAGTTGTATGATTATATCATAACATGTTTATCTGTTCTGTTAAAGCTATTTCTAGTTGTTGGCTATTATGAATTAAGCTGCTAAGAACTATTGTGTACAAGCCTTTGCGTGGAAATATGTCTTCATTTCTCTTGAATAAATATTTCATATTAGAATTGCTGGCTCATAGGTAGATATATATTTAATTTTAAAAGAAACAAACAGATCTTTTCCCAATGTGGCGGTGTCTGAGCGTGCAGCCGCAGCTCCACACTCGGGTTAAATTTTTTTTTAATATTTATTTACTTATGGCTGCATTTGATCTGCGGAAGAGGGACAACATGATGGTTTCCTTCAGATTCTTTAAAGGATACAGGATAAGACTTGCTCTGTGAAGCTCCAAAGGGAAGCCTGAGGACGCTTCCAACACCTGGGAGTCACTGGCTTTGGGTCACAACAGGAAGCGCTTTCTAGAGAGCACCCATGACCCTGAGACCTGCATGGCCCAGCACAGTGCCCGACACTGAAGAGCGGACTGCATCCGTCCTCCCTATTCACCTGGAAACACCAGGCCTGTGCACGCATGTGTGTGTGCCAAGTCACTTCAGCCTTGTCTGACTCTTTGTGACCCTAGGGACTGTAGCCTGCCAGGCTCTTCTGTCCATGGAATTCTCCAGGCAGGAATACTGGAGTGGGTTGCCATGCCCTCCTCCAGGGGATGGAATTCTCCAGGCAAGAATACTGAGAGTACTGGAGTGGGTTGCCATGCCCTCCTTAAGGGGATCTTCCCGACCCAGGGATCGAACCCTCACCTCTTGTGTCTCCTGCATTGACACGGTTGCCCATAAAGCAGTGAGTCCCCTCTCCCTGGAGGATGCAAGCAGACCCTGGATGGCCACGTGACATCCTGTGGATGGAACCCCTGCACTGGGAGGTCAGACCTGAGTGAGTCTCACCTAAGAATGCCCTTGGGAGGGATGCTATGCTCTCAGCCAGGCTGCTGCGAAACCGAGGTTCCAAACATGCATGCTTTCTGGGAGGGCCTGCAAGGTGGAAACCCCTAGTGCTGGACTGCTGCCCAGGGCTCTGAGACATTGAGTGCTGGCCTGGACTATTACTCAAGGTCCTTGTGATCTTGAGCAAGGGACTTCGCTGTAGGGAAGTGGCACCAAACTAGCACACTCAAGGGTAACGAAAGTGGCCACACCTGTGCTGTCTCAGGGACTCCTAAGTACATCTGCCACAGCCAAGTGGTGAGAGGCTGGCAGGCTGCCTAGAGTGGCTCCCACGACCCACGCAGAGCCTCACCCTGAGCAGGCAACTCTAGGCCACTCACTCTCCCACCCTGGGCCAACTGTGTGCAGAAAGACCAGCCACACCATTGATTTACTTCCCAAGGATGTCAGACCAGTCTCGCCATCCTAATAAACTTCCTCATGAGAACAGCCCCTTCCGGCTTGCAAAATGCAAACTGATGGAGCCTCTGCAGCCTCTAAACCTCTGTTCAGGTCAGGACAGAGGTCTGTCTTGGACTCACACTCACCCCAGCCTGGGCGCTGGGCCCAGCTGCCCATTCTGGAATGGGAGACAGGAACTTCCCTGGTGGTCCAGTGATTAAGACTCAGTGCCCCCAATGCAAGGGATGCAGGTTCAGTCCCTGGTTGGGGAACTAAGATGCATGGCCAAAAATGTTTTTTAAAAGAGGGAGGGGGATGTGAAAGAGAAGGGCCTTCCTGTCGCCTAGACGCCTGCCCTCCCCCTGGGACCCCTCTGCTTGCCTGGTGAGGTCATCGGATCCTTGACCGGAAGACTAGCTCCCCACACCACCTCCTACTTCAGGCAGCATGTAATTTATAAAGGAAGTCTACCTACCTCACAACTTCCTTAGAGAGAAAAGAAGAGCTTGTCCAAGACCACGGTACTGGTAAAGGACAGGCGAGGTGGGGGGGGGGGGATGCACAACTCCTGTCTCTCCAAGCCCAGAGCACTAAAGCCACCCCTACCCCCTACCGTCTCACGGCGGGCTGGCTCTCTGGCTTCCATAGGTCAATGGGAAGCCCACCTGCCTCTTTTCCGGCCCCCACGACTCGCACATACCATGTAGGACCGCTTTCATTAAGAGGCAGAAGGGATGAAGCTGTGAGGCTTTCACAGCGCCTTCCCCTCCCTCCTGCCCTGGGGATCCCTCAGGCTCCCCCCATTCCTTCCCCATAGAGGCACTGGCCTCCAGGGAGATGGGGAGGAAGGTCAGACCTGACTCCAGGCTGGCCTGCCAGAGGCTGAGGCAGTAGAGCTGCTCAGGTCTGCACATTTCGGACCGTCCACATCCTCGGGCTTGCTTCCAGGGGCCAAGACTCCCACCCCTCTGCTGGGGACGGCCACCCTCTGCGCTCCGCCAGTGGCGGCCTGTGAGTGCTGGGCCAACCTCAGCAGAAAGGCATGCGGGAGGCCAGGTCTCCAAGCCCTCCTGGGCCGCCCACTACCCTGCTCCACAATCAGAGGCCGGCATTGTCCAGTGCTGACCCTCCAAGCTGCTGCCAGGCATGGGCTCCTCCCACTCCGCACCCTCAGGGCCACACGCAGCTATTTCACACCCCCTGCCTCAGCTCACCTTCCCTTTGCATCCCCCATTCTGCCTCTTTCTTGCTGAGCGCCTCAGTCAGTCACATGCCTCCAAGCAAGGCCCAGCCTCACCTGCAGGCCCTGGGAGGAGCCACTCAAAGGATTTATTCCAGGTTTCCTTTCATCCTGGGTCCACCTCCTAACTCCCATGGGTGTCCTTTGATACAGATATATACTTAGAACTTTTCGGTATGATCAGCGGTAGGCTTGTGTATTCAGTTCACAGGAGAAGTGTCATAGCATAGCCTCATCCATCACAGGCTTTCTCACTCGGCATTGTGTTTACAGGGTCTCCTGGTAACTGGCTCCTTATTCTTGACGGTTCTGTGGCCCACATCTATGCTGCGCTGTGCTTAGTTGCTCAGTTGTGCCCGACTCTTTCCAACCCCATGGTTGGCCACCAGGCTCCTCTGTCCAGGGAATTCTCCAGGCAAGACTACTAGAGTGGGTTGCCATGCCCTTCTCCAGGGGATCTTCCCAACCAGAATCGAACTGGGGTTTCCTGCATTACAGCTAGATTCTTTACCAGCTGAGCTACCAGGGAAGCCCGTGGCCCACACCTACCTGTACTCTAATGTTGGACCACTAAATTTTTTTTTGAAGTTTAGCTGATTTACAATGTTGTACTTAGTTTCTGGTGTATAGCAAAGTGGTTATAGACATACTCTTTTTTTCAGATTCTTTTCCATTAAAGTTTATTACAAGATGTTAAATATAGTTTCCTGTGCTATACAGGGACTTATTGACTATAGGTCCCTGTAGGAACTTGCTGTTTATCTTTTTGGATCTCTAAGGTATATGTATTTGGCTGCACCAGGTCTTAGCTGCAGCTCACAAGATCTCTGATCTTCATTGTAGCACGCAGGGTTTTTAGTTGCACCACGTGGGAAATAGGTCCCTGACCAGGGATTGAACCTGGGCCCCTTGCAATGCAAGTGCAGAGTCTTAACCCCTGGACCACCAGGTAAGTCCCTGGACCACTAATTTACTCCCAGTCATCATGGCCATAAATAACTTCACGAGAAACATCTGCACGCAGCTTCCTACAGATCCAGATGGGAGCTTCCTGGGAAAAACACCCGGCGTGGGATGGCGGCTCCAGACGTACACACACGTGTAGCCTAGGAGCCGTCAGATGCTTCCCAGAGTGACCGCACAGACCACAGCCCCCCAGCTGGCCTGGTGAGAGGGGAAAGGATGTACCCGTTTGAAAAAGCCTTTGCAAGCCACGGAGGCAGAAAGTGATGTTTCAAAGAAGGCAGGCTGAAGCGGCAGGAGATCGGGGGGCTGTGATGGTCTCTCCGCACCACAGAGAAGGTGGGAAATGGTGGAGAGGGAAGGAAGGAGCCCAGGGTGGGGATGGGGATACGAGCTGAAGCGCTACCGGAGACTTGGCACGTGAAGACCACCACCCACACTCCAGGGAGACGGAGCCATGAGGGGCAGGCTCCTGGCACCTCCCTGCAGACTGTGGGGGGGAGGCTCACTGGAAGCCGAGCTGAGTGAAGGGAGAGGAAGCCCCGCCAGTGGCCTGAGCCCTCCCCCAGNTCTCACGGCGGGCTGGCTCTCTGGCTTCCATAGGTCAATGGGAAGCCCACCTGCCTCTTTTCCGGCCCCCACGACTCGCACATACCATGTAGGACCGCTTTCATTAAGAGGCAGAAGGGATGAAGCTGTGAGGCTTTCACAGCGCCTTCCCCTCCCTCCTGCCCTGGGGATCCCTCAGGCTCCCCCCATTCCTTCCCCATAGAGGCACTGGCCTCCAGGGAGATGGGGAGGAAGGTCAGACCTGACTCCAGGCTGGCCTGCCAGAGGCTGAGGCAGTAGAGCTGCTCAGGTCTGCACATTTCGGACCGTCCACATCCTCGGGCTTGCTTCCAGGGGCCAAGACTCCCACCCCTCTGCTGGGGACGGCCACCCTCTGCGCTCCGCCAGTGGCGGCCTGTGAGTGCTGGGCCAACCTCAGCAGAAAGGCATGCGGGAGGCCAGGTCTCCAAGCCCTCCTGGGCCGCCCACTACCCTGCTCCACAATCAGAGGCCGGCATTGTCCAGTGCTGACCCTCCAAGCTGCTGCCAGGCATGGGCTCCTCCCACTCCGCACCCTCAGGGCCACACGCAGCTATTTCACACCCCCTGCCTCAGCTCACCTTCCCTTTGCATCCCCCATTCTGCCTCTTTCTTGCTGAGCGCCTCAGTCAGTCACATGCCTCCAAGCAAGGCCCAGCCTCACCTGCAGGCCCTGGGAGGAGCCACTCAAAGGATTTATTCCAGGTTTCCTTTCATCCTGGGTCCACCTCCTAACTCCCATGGGTGTCCTTTGATACAGATATATACTTAGAACTTTTCGGTATGATCAGCGGTAGGCTTGTGTATTCAGTTCACAGGAGAAGTGTCATAGCATAGCCTCATCCATCACAGGCTTTCTCACTCGGCATTGTGTTTACAGGGTCTCCTGGTAACTGGCTCCTTATTCTTGACGGTTCTGTGGCCCACATCTATGCTGCGCTGTGCTTAGTTGCTCAGTTGTGCCCGACTCTTTCCAACCCCATGGTTGGCCACCAGGCTCCTCTGTCCAGGGAATTCTCCAGGCAAGACTACTAGAGTGGGTTGCCATGCCCTTCTCCAGGGGATCTTCCCAACCAGAATCGAACTGGGGTTTCCTGCATTACAGCTAGATTCTTTACCAGCTGAGCTACCAGGGAAGCCCGTGGCCCACACCTACCTGTACTCTAATGTTGGACCACTAAATTTTTTTTTGAAGTTTAGCTGATTTACAATGTTGTACTTAGTTTCTGGTGTATAGCAAAGTGGTTATAGACATACTCTTTTTTCCAGATTCTTTTCCATTAAAGTTTATTACAAGATGTTAAATATAGTTTCCTGTGCTATACAGGGACTTATTGACTATAGGTCCCTGTAGGAACTTGCTGTTTATCTTTTTGGATCTCTAAGGTATATGTATTTGGCTGCACCAGGTCTTAGCTGCAGCTCACAAGATCTCTGATCTTCATTGTAGCACGCAGGGTTTTTAGTTGCACCACGTGGGAAATAGGTCCCTGACCAGGGATTGAACCTGGGCCCCTTGCAATGCAAGTGCAGAGTCTTAACCCCTGGACCACCAGGTAAGTCCCTGGACCACTAATTTACTCCCAGTCATCATGGCCATAAATAACTTCACGAGAAACATCTGCACGCAGCTTCCTACAGATCCAGATGGGAGCTTCCTGGGAAAAACACCCGGCGTGGGATGGCGGCTCCAGACGTACACACACGTGTAGCCTAGGAGCCGTCAGATGCTTCCCAGAGTGACCGCACAGACCACAGCCCCCCAGCTGGCCTGGTGAGAGGGGAAAGGATGTACCCGTTTGAAAAAGCCTTTGCAAGCCACGGAGGCAGAAAGTGATGTTTCAAAGAAGGCAGGCTGAAGCGGCAGGAGATCGGGGGGCTGTGATGGTCTCTCCGCACCACAGAGAAGGTGGGAAATGGTGGAGAGGGAAGGAAGGAGCCCAGGGTGGGGATGGGGATACGAGCTGAAGCGCTACCGGAGACTTGGCACGTGAAGACCACCACCCACACTCCAGGGAGACGGAGCCATGAGGGGCAGGCTCCTGGCACCTCCCTGCAGACTGTGGGGGGGAGGCTCACTGGAAGCCGAGCTGAGTGAAGGGAGAGGAAGCCCCGCCAGTGGCCTGAGCCCTCCCCCAGCCCACCCTCAAGAGCCAGGTACACTCCAAAAAGTTGAAACAACCCGAATGTTCATCAGCTATTGGGTAGATAAACAAATGGTGGTATATTTATTCCATGAAGTATCATTTGGCCATAAACAGGAATGAACTACTGACGCAGGCCACAACATGGATGAATCTTGAAAATACGATGCTACTGGAAGGAGCCAGTCACAAAGGCCGCATGTTGTGTGATTCCATTTACATGAAATGTCCAGAGTAGGCAAAGGCGTGGAGATAGGAAGTGGGTTTCATTGCCAGGGGCTGGGGGGGAGGAAGCAGTGTGAGATGCTGGAGATGACAGGAACAAGGGTTTCTTTCAGGTGATGAAAATGTTCTAATATTGATTGCAGTGATGAATGTACAGCTCTGTGAACATACTAAAAGCCCTTGAAGTGTGCACTTTGGGGAGATTATATAGTATATTATGAATGATATCTCAATAAAAAGATACAACGATATGTGAATTATATCTCAATAAAGCTTTTGTTTTTTTAATCTCCTTGGAGAATCATCTGCAGAAGTTTGGTCCTCTTTTTCTAGACCACAAAAGCTTCAAGGAGAGGAAAGAGCAGCCCCACACACCTGCCGGGCCACCTTCATCGGGCCACCTCCCGCCTCTGCAGCTCATCTCGTCGTCTCAAGGATGGAGGGACCAGGTCATTTCTGAGGGCCGTTCTACCCCAATGTGCATTCGCCCCAAACCCTGAAGCCTTTCGAGCCAGCAGCCCCATTTCTGGAGGTCTCGCCTGGAGAGCCAAGCTCATGTCTCGCCTGGAGAGCCAAGCTCATGCCAAGAGAAAGCACTTATGTTCCAAAATGTTCCATGCAGCGTTTTCTGTTGTGCTGAAAAAAACCAGAAACCACCTAAGTTTCCAAAAGCAAGAGAACAGTTACATAAATGGCAGTTGTGCCCTTTGAAAACGTGGCCTGGAAACACTGACAAACATAGGGAAAAGATGCGGCTGTGAGGTTCGGTGGAGAGGCCCAGCCCGGAGCTGAGCGAGAGCAGTGGGCTCTGCGCCCCACAGTCGCCACTGGGCAGGAGACGGGAAGACTGAATCTGCGGTGTGGGCAGGGATGGAGCGCTAAGACCGAGCCCAGCTCCCTCTTCCGCTTAGAAGTCCACCAGTGTCAATGTCAACGATGATGTCGGAAATCGGTTCTCTGGTGTGTCTTCTGCCTGTGCAGGGTACCTGCAGGCACCTCCTAGGGCGGGTGGACTTGGGGGCAAGAACGTGAGGAGGCCCGGTGGCCACTCCCCAGGCTGCCTCACAACAGGAGGGCAACGGGCAGAATTTCTGCAAGGGACAGTGGCCGCTGGCCATCGTGGGCTCTGGTGGAGGGAGTCCTGCCTGCATGCCCTCACCCCACTGGGTTAGCCCCTCAGGAGAAACTGGGGCTCCATCTGAGCCAAATCGCTGCCCCCACCGCTAACTGGAACCATCTTGGGGACAGTGACCTTGGTAGCTCATTCTGTGTCCTTGCCCCTCCACTCAGGAGCCAGCTGGGATCTGAGGCATCAGTGACAGAGCCAGGAGGAAATGCTGGAAACAAATGTTGCCTCAGGGTCCAGCCCATGCCCATGGCCTCAGGGGGAGGCCCACCCCCCGCCCAGCCTTCCCTGGCAGCCGGGGCAGTGGCGGTGGGGGACTGGCCCAGCACCCACGCGGCAGAGTCCCCTCCTGTCCTTTCAGAGGCCCAGTCACAGCTGAACAGGAAGGTACACACTTTCCTCCTTCCACCCCGACCCCAGGCCTCCCGCGGGCGACTCCCACCCCTACGCCTCACGTCACAGGGGCAGAGAGGTGGCCACACCCCATCACCTGAGGGAGGAGATGAAGGACGTGAGGAAGGGCCCAACGGTCAGTAGCAGCCCCCAGCTGGCTCGTGGCTTGGGTCTCAGTAGCAGCCCCCAGCTGGCTCGTGGCTTGGGTCCGGGGTTACAGGCCTCACCTGGGTTCTGCTTGGAGCCAGTGGCCTTGGCAGCTGCTGTCTTTAGGCCCGAGAGACAGAGAGAACCAAGGTAGGCCAAGAACTGAAGTGGATAAGCTAGGGAGTGGGTGAGAAGGGGGTGCCCTGGGTCAAGGAACTAAGCCCTCGGAGTCTTGGGGAGACTTTTCCATTTTTCAGAGCAGTTTCCCATGAGGGCCTCAGTCCCATCACCACTTGGTCCCAGCCTGAGGGACAGGACAGACAAGCCACGTTTTATAAACCAAAGAGCCACTTGTAGGGCCTGCTCTGCCAGGCTCTACATAGGCTGTTGGAGGTGCCCAGTTCAGCGACAGACAGACAGACAGACAACTGAGAAGGTTGCAGCGATGAAACTGCTGGCAGAGTGTGTCCACAGGCTGCAGAGACCAGGCAGGGGAGACCTAAAGCTGGGGCTCTTTCTGAGCAGCAAGGCCCAGAGTGGACAAGGAGGGGGAGAAACAGCCAGGTAGAGAAAACAGCACCTGTGAAGACCGAGGGCTGATGTCAAATAGTTTCAGTTACTGAGAGCTACTAAGCTCTGGGTGCCCAAAGTCACCCCATCCCATAATTCCATGAGGGAAGTATTATCATCCCATTTCCTGGATGAGAAAACTGAGTCTTATGGTACATGATTTGCCCACAGTTCCTCCTAAGATTTTTGGAAATTGGGGTAGGCTCACTGCTATAGCGAGGACACCCAAATCTCTGGGGCTTAGCAGAAAGAGCTCACATCCCAGTTCCATGTGAGTCAGGCAGCTCACGTCCCAGCCATGACTCAGGGACCCAAACTCCATTCATGCCCTGGTGCCACTATCTTTAGCCTGTGGTCTTTGAGTCGCTACAGAGGGGAAACTGAGTGGAGGATTGCAGGAGGGAGATTTCTATGGGCCAAAAAAAGCAGTATGGGTCTCCGCTGACCCCTTTCCACTGGCCCGAGTCATTCCTAGGTCAAGGGAGCTGGGAAATGCAGTCTAATGGGTGCTCAGGAAGAAGAGGAACCCATGGATGTCAGAGACATGGACGGCTCAGCCCTGAGCAATCCATCTAGAGCCCAGGTCCCTAACTATAGGCTGTGCCTCCCATTCGCCTGGAGGAACTGGGCAACTTGGGGGCATGGCAGGTAACTGGGAGATGCAAGGGTGGGGAGAAATAGCCCTGGAGGGGCCCTGGATGTCTGGACCTTGTCCTTGGGCAGCGAGGAGCCACTGACAGCAGCCAAGAAGTGCCATGGGCAAGTCTGGGCTCCAAAGAGGTAAGGCTGCCAAGGAGAGAGAGGTGGGTGACCCAGAAGCCAAGGCTCTGGATCCCTAGCTTCAGGGTTCATCCTCCTTTGTCCCAGCCCATCACAAAAGCCTCATCCAGGAGGTCCCCGCAGGGGTCCTTGGCAGGACAGCCAGCCCCATCCCCAGGGCAGCTGACGGGCACCCTGGCTCCAGGAGGGTGGATATGAGGTTGTAATTCTATTGCAAGCATCTGGGAGCTGCAGGGGCGGAGGGACCAGTAACCATGTTTTCTTCATTGCAGGCACCAAGGACATCACTCAGGGCCAGCCANGGCAGGACAGCCAGCCCCATCCCCAGGGCAGCTGACGGGCACCCTGGCTCCAGGAGGGTGGATATGAGGTTGTAATTCTATTGCAAGCATCTGGGAGCTGCAGGGGCGGAGGGACCAGTAACCATGTTTTCTTCATTGCAGGCACCAAGGACATCACTCAGGGCCAGCAAGGAGCCATTAACCCGGACTGAGTGGGCCCTGCAGGGACACTGTCTCCCAGCAGCCTCATTAGGCCAGGGCCTTGCGGTGGGAGATGGCGTGGGTGTGGTGGGACCACTGCAGAGACTGGGGGGCCTCCCCCAGGAAAGCGTGGGTGGGGCAGGTGGGTCCTTTAGCCCTGGATCTTGGCTCATGCATGACTGGGGATAAAGATAGGTGTTTCCTGATGTGTGTGGGCCACCTGGTGACCAGGTACCAGCTCCTGTAACACTCCCTCCCCGCTCTCCACTGCCTGGTAACATCCGCTACCTCCTCCCACCCCCTCTAGACTCTAGACATAGGTTATGCAAGAGGAGGTGGGAGGACCTCCTGTGAGGTTTTCCCCAGCCCCTGACCCTGATCACAACTGCTGGCTCTTCCCCTCACCCGTCCTCACTCCATCCACGGAACACCTGTCGTTTAGTCATAGTCACTCCGTCNCTTGATTGTCACTAGCTAACTTCCTCACCCCCAATCAGGCAAAAATGCCCACCCTGGTACTCATCTATAGTGTCCCAACCAATTGCTTAATGCTACCATTCCGCAGGCATTTTCCGCAGGCTATAGAAATCAGTTACTAGCCCACGAAAAACAGGCTCTCCCTGATCTATCAGGAGGTCGCCAAGCTGTGTTCGCAGCACCCACATTATCTCTGCTCTTTGTTTTTAATAAACTCACTCCCTTCTGAAATGCTCTGGGTCTGGAAATTCTTTTCCAACCTGCACTCAGACTACCTCGTCAGTGTAGGCTCTCTCTGTAGCCCTTTGAACGGGTCACAGAGCTTGGCACACTGAAAGGGCAAGGCAGGAGGGGACCCAGATGTCCAGGCAGGTTTAGCACAGGGCCCTCCAAACTGCTTATCCCGGACCAGCCAGCCATCCCAAGACTGCAGCCAAGATGGGCGTGGGGGCAGCAGACATCATTGGGGACCACCACTGCTCACCTCCATCATCCCAGCAATTCCCTCCCACCCAAAACTTCCACACTCCACTCTGCCAAGCTAAAGCTGTGCAGTGGGGGTGCTCACAGGCCACCTGCTGGGCTCCCCAAAGATGATTCAGCCAGCAGCCCGCATCTGCCTACTAGTCCTCCCTCCCTGGGAGGAGTTCAAATAGCTGTGACTTCCTCCGCCTCACCACACCCCCAGGGACACATTAGTGCCCTGGGGACTGGCGTCGGGGCAGCTGACTGCAATCCCTCATGTTTTCGTCTTTGTCAGTCCTGGGCTGCACAGAGAGCAAAGCAGATGAATATCCCAGCCCTCTCAGAGTTTACAGTCCAGGAGAGGACGATGGTAAGGGGCAGATAGGTAGGTAGCATTGCTAGGATGAAAGCTGGAGATAAATTCTGAGGGAAAAGCTTACAGCAGGGAAGGGAGGGAAGTGCTTGGTTGGGAAAGAGATGGGGTAGGTGCAGTGAGTAATAACGCTCATCAGATGGATGGGGACTGCTGGACTGGCCCCGCTGCTGTGGAGCACTGTACAAGTGAAGGGAGATGAAACTCAGATTCCTCTCCTGGAGCAGAGAGAGCAACAAGTCTGCTCAAACCAGGTGCTCAAACTCACAAGCAGGGTAACAGGCCATTCAGCTGTGGGGACTGTGTGGCTCTTGAACCATCCTTACCTTGCTTTGCACACTTCTGAGAGAATAAGACCTCCAAGGGGCCCCAGGATCCCTTTCCCACTCCTACCGCTCTGCTCCAGCCCAGGTCACAGTGTGAAGCCCAGAGAATTCCCTGGAAGTCCAGTGCTTAGGACTCTGAGCTTTCATTGCTGAAGGACCCCATTCAATCCCTGGTGGGGGAACTTCGATCCCACAAGCCACATGGGACAGCAAAAAAGAAAAGTGTGAAAGCCCAGGAAAACTCCCATTCTCACCCAATTCCCGCCGTGATGTTTCACCTCAGTCCTGGAAATCTGCTCCCAGACCCCCGCTTCAGCTGGAAACTGTTTCCATATGCAGTTTTCTCAGAATCTCTGGGGTCCTCCTGGGATCTGACATCTGATCTCTGGGTGCCCCGATTGCAGCAGCGGTGCCAGGACCCTAGACATCTCCAAAGATGGCTCCCTTTCTCATCCCAGTGGCTCCCCTCACATCACGCTGGCAGCCCTTTTACAGAGGACAAGGTCAGGACTCCCCTTAAACCTGAGAGGCAAATAGGTTTCCTCTTGTACATTAGCTGCAATCGTTTGATTATGCCTTCCTGGGACCCCCTTTAGCCTCAGCTCATAGAGTGTTGGTCTCTGTTACTAATGTCTGTCATGGGCATAGAGGTAAGGCTGTAGGCACTGATGTGGTGTGCTGTATTTGACATTTGCCTGAGAACATTTCCCTCTTAGCTACACACTAGAGAAAGCCTGGCAGAAGCTCATGGAAGCATGGGGTGAGGGAAGGTGGGTGAAGGAGATTCCATGAGCAGGAAAAGGCCGTCTTACAGGGCAGAGTCCACCCTCCTTCTATCAGGCCGCTGAACAGTGAGTCAGGGCACACTTAGGGGACAGCAGCTTCAGCCAGCTCACCTTGGAGAAGACCCAGGCTTCCAGAGGGGTCATCATAAAGACTCTGCCATTCACAGTGCCCACTCTATACTCCTGCTCTCTATCAGGACATTTTATGTATCATCTCAACACACCTTCCCATCTTAAGGAAGTTAACATTACCCCATTTTTAAAATGAGGCAACTGATGCTCAGAGAGGTTTTATACTTTGTCTGAGGCCACATAACCAGCAGAGGATGGAGCCAGGTTTGACTGCAAATCCAAGAGCTGCTTTCGGGCTGCCCTGGGATAACCCAGGCAGGCCCTCTCCCTGCCTGTACCCCTCTGCCCTGCTGCCCCTGGAGTCACCTGGGAGGCCCTCTCCCTGCCTGTGCCCCCTCTGACCTGCCACGTTAGCTTGTCCCCACCCTGGGACAGGGCCCTGCCACCACCTCCCAGGATGCCCCAGTGCTTCCCCAGCTCCACAGGACAGTTCTCTGCCTGTATCTCAGCCAAGCCCAGGATGGAATCTTCCAAGAGAATTTCTCTAGGAAACTATGGGAAAAACATAACAAATCAAAGCAGAAAAATTAAACATCCAATCAGAGATGCATTCCCGGAGCACAGGGTTCTCAACCTTAGGTGACCAAGGCCAAGGCTGTCCCAAATTACTGAGAAAACAAATGTTTCCGGGTGCCATCTCCGTGCCGCACTGTGCTGTTAGGCGAGGAATGGGCATCAAGGAAAATGAGTCCCTGCCCTCGCCCGGGAGGCCTGCAGGCCCATGTGCCCATGGCAGGGGTTACTTAAGAACCGCATCTTTTCCTTGTATCATTCTGGGCCATGACCCCATGGGAGCCTGTTTTCCCCGGGAGCCCCCTCCCTTGCCTACCCCTGCTGGAGGACCTGGGCTCACTTCCTCCTCTGTGACCCCCAACCCCCAACTCAAGCCCCCTTCCAGCCTTACTTTAGACATGGTGTCAAGCGCAGGCTTGTTGCTGCCACACCCAGGCACAGGCCCACCCCCTCCTTCGTCCCACAGCCCCCAGCCTGCCTTGGGGGAGCGTCCTTCAAAGTGGCCCTTCTGAGGTTCATGCCACCTAGATTTCCCTGGGATGCTGGTGTCATAGCAGGTCAGGGGAAGTGACTGAAGGTCATTACTTGAGCCTCGGCTGGGGAGGAGATGGTGGCCCTAAATGCCAGCAGAGGAGGAAGCCTGGTGGGGGGGGCTGCTTTCTGAACGATGGGCACGGGTGAGGTGGGGGCGGGAGGCCGCTGACTCAGTCCCCTCTCCTCTCTGTGCCCCGTGCCCTGGGCATCATCCGAACTATGCTCTAGTCTGACTCCACCAGACGATGAGGCATTTGAAGCCCTGAGAGGTGAAGGGACTTGCCCAATGTCACACAGCCATTTGGCAGCCTGGTTGGGGCAAGCCTCTGGACCCTGGCCGGTGCCTCTGAACCAGCCGAGGAAATTCTTCTGAGGGCTGCCAGCCCTGTGCCCATCTTAACTCCAACAGGGGGTGGAGAGGCCACAGCTGGGATTTGTGGCTCGGACAGCTTTGTCCCATGAGCAGCTGAGGACAAGGGGCGCCCAGGGAGCCTGCTGTCTATGACCACCCCGCCCACCCTCCTCCTGCCCTGGGTCAGGGAGGGCCGGCTTTAACCCTCGCCAGCCCAAGTGTCCAGGGACTCCAAGTGACAGGATCAGCCAGCCTCCCACGCTCCCTCCCTCCCAGCTGCAGCTGGGCCAGGGTGGGAACAGGGACAACTCAGGGACAGCCGGGCTCCCCACAGCCTGTGTGGCCCAGCCCTTTTCCCTCTTGAAGCAGCCCAGGTCCCCTACCATTTGNTTGGTCAGAGAAATTTTTTTTTTTTTTAATTTATTTATTTGGCTGCACTAAGTCTTAGTTGCAGTGGGATCTTTGATCTTTGTCGAGGCATGCAGGGTCTTTGGTTGCAGCATGCAAACTCTGAGTTGCAGCATGTGGGTCCTTGTCCAGGGCTGGAACCTGGACCCCTGCATTGGGAGTGCAGAGTCTTAGCCACTGGACCACAAAGGGAGGAGTCCCAGGGACATCCTAAGGAAAGAGGCTTCCAGAAGGTGGAAGTGCCTAGCCAAGATGGCTCACCCGATTGCCTGCTGTCCCCTCCCTCACCTCCAGGGCATTCACCAAGAGTGCTCCTGGGAAGAGAAGGGCTGCACCCCACCCCCACATCTCTGCTGGTCTGAGCTCAGCTCATTGAGCCACTAACCCTTAGATGAAATCTGAGGGCTCAGGGTGAAATCAAAAGTAGGTGCTGCTCACACAGAACAGCAGGAACAGGGTGTGAGAGGAGGAGAGGGCCAGGGTGGGAGCCAGGGGTCCTGGGATCCAGCTCCAGCTGCACAAGCCTAGCACAGGACCTGTCAGAGAGAGAACTGTCAGCAGACATGTCCTGAATGTGGACCTTTTATTCCTGTGTCTGGACGCAATCCCTTCAGTATGAAGCTGTGGTGTGGTGGGCACAGAGTCAGACCATCTGGGTTCAATGCCTGGCTCTCCCGCTGTGTGACTGTGGTGCTGGGGGGTGAAGGTGAAGGCTCCAACCCAGTCATCTCTCTCTGGGCTTCCATCTCTTCGGGATCGGACTGAGCTGTCAGGAACGGAAAAGCTGTGACACACGCTATCACTCATTCATTCCCTGGCAGTGACAGACATGAGCAGTGGGTCACAGCACCACCACTAGCTGAACTGAGCCAGATGCAGCCGCAGCATCCCCTGACACCCAGCAGCAGCTGGGTGACCTTGACTCCCAGTTTCCTCTTCTGTAAAATGGCCACATCCAGCTACGTTGTGAGGATTAAACAAGATAATATATCCAAATTGGACTGCGAGCAGTCGGGCTCTAGCAGGGGTCTTTTTCTGCTATCATTTCTAGAGACTAGGCCGGGAGATCTTCTTCCAGAACAGCAAGGAACAGTGTGGTCCAGTAGAAAGAGCTTGGGCCTGGATGACCTCAGGCAAGCCATCTTACCTTTCTAAGACTCAGTTTCCCCAGAATAAGATGGGCTGATACTTACCTTATAGGATGAGCATAAGGATGAAACGAGTTAATCAGATAAAGACACCAGAAAAGCCATGAGCTCAGTAAATGGAAGAGGTGAGCTACCTTGTGGCACCCATGATAAAGGACCTGCCTTCCAATCCAGGAGACGTAAGAGATGCAGCTTCGACCCCTGGGTTGGGAAGATCCCCTGGAGAAGGGCCTGGCAGCCCACTTCAGTATGCTTGCCTGGAGAATTCCGTGGACAGAGGAGCCTGGTGGGCTACAGTCCATAGGGTCACACAGAGTCAGACACAATGAAAGCAACTTAGCATGCATGCAAATAGGAGCTATCTTGATCTGCCCTCACCTGGCTGAGGCTTTTAGCGGTGGGTATACAGGCTGGTGTGAGGNTGGACAGAGGAGCCTGGTGGGCTACAGTCCATAGGGTCACACAGAGTCAGACACAATGAAAGCAACTTAGCATGCATGCAAATAGGAGCTATCTTGATCTGCCCTCACCTGGCTGAGGCTTTTAGCGGTGGGTATACAGGCTGGTGTGAGGTAATGGGAGCTCTTCAAGGCAGGGCGTGGCTTCCTTGTAAAGTCTCCCTTGAAGCCCCCTTGAGGTCCACCAATGATGATGAATGCATTAGAGTCTTGGGTTGTTGCCCCTCCTCCGCCGGCAGAAGCCATGGTCCCACTGAAGTGTGAAAGTTTGGTTGTGGTGGGCATGGCCTCTCCCACCAGATCCCCCCACCATGTTCTCCCCTCCCAGGCCTCATCCTTCCCTGGGGTCTGCCATTGGTACCCCTGCCCTCTGCCAGCTGCTACTATTAATACAACCAGCCTGTTTCCTGGCCTCTCCTGCCAACAGAACCTGGCCAACCTAGTTCAGTTCCCAGAGACTGCCTTCTCTGAGGTGAAAGGAAGCCTGCTGGACTCAACTCCTGACCCAACTCATGGAGTAACTTGGGGCCTCAGATGCTTCACCTGGAAAGTGGGGAGACTGACAGAAACCATCTGCAGGCCTTCCAGCTCCGAATCTTCATGCAGGAGAGCCTGACATAAAGCAGACCATCCCAATCTCCTGCCCCTCCCTGAGGTCACTGTTCTTACTGTTCACTCTCTAAGTCGTGTCCCACTCGTTGTGACCCCGTGGCCTGCAGCACGCCAGGCTTCCCTGTCTTTCACTGTCTCCCAGTTTGCTTAAATTCATGTCCATTGAGCTGGTGATGCCATCCAGTCTCATCCTCTGCCACCCTCTTCTTCTTTTGCCTTCAGTCTTTCCTTAGGCATAGGGTGAAGGCGGCAGCTTAAAACATTCCTTTGAGTGACCTTCTTTCCCTCTCTCCCTCCCCGTGTTCCTCCCATTCTGTGTGGGTGGTGTCTATCCACCTCTGTCGGCCCCCATGTGCTGGTGTCCTGCCCAAAACACCTTCCTGCCTCTTGGTATACTCCTGCTCTTCACCCAAGGCCCTGCTCAAAGGTTACCTCCTCTGGAAGCCTTCCCTCCCTTCCTTCCCAGGCAGCCAGTCTCAAACTCCCCTGACGACTCTCACCCCCACTGACTTGCAATGATGAATAAGGGAAGCTGAGTGGACAAACTCAGGCAGATGGGTGGGGACCAGCCAGCCACACGCAGAGGAGGAAAAGGCAACTGGCCCTGGGAGGGCACCTGTGCCATAATCTGCTACACAAGTAACTGAGAAAGAACTACTGTCTGTCGTCTTTGGGCAATGAGGACACAGCTTGCTTATTACAAAATATCCTTTATTGACAAAATAGCTCAGACTTTAAAAAAAAAATAAAAACCTGCATATCACAAGGGGACACCAGCAACAACAGCAGGGGTCCCGCGGGGGCACACGTGAGACTAGCCGGCAGATGACACAAATCAGCCCCTTCCCGGGCCCAGCCTCCCTGGCCTGCCCCCAGGCCAGGCCCAGCCTCACATGGAGACCAGGGAATGAGCTGGATGGCCTCCTGCCCCAGGAGCGACTCTGGTCCCCTCCGTTCTCTCCACCCCAGAAAATTCACCCACATCCCTCCCAATCCAGCCAGGCCCATCAATGCCTGTGCCCCCAAGATGACCCTCACTGGCTTAATGGTGAAGCCAGGCAGACCCATGGGGAAGGCTAGGAAACATCCCCCCAGTGCTCCCAGTTGTTCCAGGAGGGATGGGAGAGGGAACCAAGAGGGAGAGGCCCCTGGAGCCCCCTCAGTGGGTGGAGCAACACGGCTGGGTCTGAGATGGGGCAGGGTCAGCCATGCATCACAGGGGCCCGCGTACGGCTTGGAGCCCAGCCTGGGGACTCCAGTGGGAGCCCCCCAGGAGTCCACAGGGCCCCTACCCACCTGCTCCAGCCCCAGCGCTCCGCCACACACTCTCATCTCACCCCATTCCTTTGCAGTGGGTATCTTTCAAGATCTTGGGGAAACATTCACCAGCTTGATGACAAAAGATTGCTCCCCCATTATGGGGGAGGGGAGTCCAATCCAATGAAAACCCTCTTGGTGTTGCAGGTGAAATGTTGAGAAGTTGTCACGCAGCATAATAACTCAAATCTTTGCAGGCATAAGAACACATTCTCAAAGAAATCTTTGAACTGAAACTGTGCTTCTGTCTGCCACTCCCCACTTCCAGTTTGGGGTAAGAATTCACACCCCAGGCACAGAACAAAAGTCTACAGGAAGAGAGGCAGTGGTAAACACAGAAAGGGAGGATTTGTATATCACCGAATAATCACATTTTCTGGTTCTCTAGCGCCTTACCCTATGGAGCTCAATGCTTTCAGCCATGCCTTTCATCTCCCAGCAGCAAGTAGGCGGCAAGCTATTGTCACCCCAGTTTTTGCAGGGGGTGAACGCTAGTGATCAGGGCTCTCCCGTTGAGGAGGAGGCCAGGCCTCCAGACCACCCCACTGAGGCATCCACACACCCACTCGCCTTCCAGAGGGGCGCCGAGTGAGGAAAACGATACAAGACTCTGGTCTTTAAAGGAATTACAAACCCAAAAGCAGGACGAAGGCAAAAAAGGGCTCAGAGACAGTGCCAGCCCATAAACCCCCACCCAGTGCCTCATTGGGACCTGGGCACCCAACATGAACGCCTGTCATCATTTCTGCTTCTTCCTCAGCAGCAGGCCCTCCTGGAAAAAGTGGAAGGCTGGCTTCCTGCTGTTTTCCAGGAAAAAAAGAGAAAGAAATAAAACACCACAAGTGGTCAACCAGAAGACACGGGATTCTCGGGGAGGGAAGCCCACCAGTGGTTGGCAGGGGTCTGTGGTTCTGAGAGGGGAGCCCAGAACATTCAGCTACGTTCAAGATGGGCCAAGCCTCGTCCATCTGCCCTTGCACAGGCAGTGGGTAGAGAAGATGGCCCCCCACAGCCAAGCCAGCAAGTGTGTGTGTGTGTGTGTGTGTGTGTGTGTATTTGTATGTATGGGTTAGTCGCTCAGTCGTGTCTGACTCTTCGTGACACCATGGACTATAGCCCACAAGGGAAGCCTTCAAATAGACCCCCTGACCCTCCCAGGGAGTCCCCAGAATGAGGCTTCAGGACCAGGAAGGGACCAGAAAGCCCAGGGAGGTGGCCACCTAAAACAGGGTGAAGCAGGGTGACCCTGGCACCACCTGGCACCACCCCACATGGGCAGCAGGCTGGCGGGCTCACCAGGCCGTCTGGGTCCACTGGCGGCACAGGATCCTCCGGAAGGCGCGGCGAAAGTCCTGGTTGAAGATGGTGTAGATGACGGGGTTCAGCGAGCTGTTGCAGTAGCCGATCCAGAAGAAGAACTGGAAGAGGCCATGGGGCACCTTGCAGTGCTGCGGGCAGACGGCTCCCAGGCTGTAGCTGAAGAAGAAAGGGAACCAGCAGAGCACGAAGACGCCGATGACCACGGCCAGCACGAAGGTGAACCTCCTCTCCCGGCTCAGCTGCGTCCGCCGCCGCCACCACTGTGCCCCCGCAGCACCTGTGCCCCTGCCCAGGAGCACCTGGCCACGCAGGGTTGCCAGCACCCGGAAACCCTGTGGCTGCTGCAGGGCCGGGCTGCAAGCTGAGGCAGGAGGTGCCGGCAAGGCCTGCGGCTCACAACTCTCTTCTTCCTCCTCTTCTGCCTCCTCCTCCGGAGATGAACCGCAAACCCCTTCCTTCTGACCCTGCCCTGACTTGGGGATGGCAGGCCAGCTGGGTGGCAAGGCAGGAGTGCCAGGGGCTTCAGGGGTCTGCCCCTCACCCTTCTCTCCCGGGTGAGGCTGGGAGCATCCGTTGGCCTCTCCAGGAGTGGCCAGTTGAGAGGCCAAGGTTGGCAGTTTGGCTGAGCCTGAAACGTCCCCAGGGACAGGGNATTCTCTACCACTGAGACACCGGAGAAGCCCCTGAATGACTTTTTAAAATTTTAGATCAGGTCTTGTCACACCTCTCCTTAGAAACTCCCAGCAGGGGCGCCTCCTGCTCTCGGAATAAACCATCCCTCCACGACTGACCAGGCCCTGGCCTGCATCCTCCTTACCGCTCGCGCACACACCTCTCCACACACGCTGGCCTGACACACCTTGCTTCTTCCTGCCTCAGGGCCTTTGTACTGGCTGTTCTTACCCCAGATGGCCCCAGGATAGCAGCGCCCTGCCATTCAGGTGAAATGCCATCAACACACGCTCCCCTCTTCCATCACTTATCAATCCCAGATGCTTTATTTGCCTGTTTACTGTCCATTCCTCTCCCCATCCCGAATNCTTCCTGCCTCAGGGCCTTTGTACTGGCTGTTCTTACCCCAGATGGCCCCAGGATAGCAGCGCCCTGCCATTCAGGTGAAATGCCATCAACACACGCTCCCCTCTTCCATCACTTATCAATCCCAGATGCTTTATTTGCCTGTTTACTGTCCATTCCTCTCCCCATCCCGAATAAACTCCGTGAGAATAGAAAACCTGCCTTGCTCCCTATGTTATTGCCAGTGCCTATAACGGAGACCCCCTGCCCCCCAAATACAACAGATGTGTGTTGGGTGAGTGAATAAACTGATGACTGAGCCCACAGAGCTGTTGTGGTCGGGGATTGGCGAACAAGTTGCAGGCCGTGAGAGGTGGCGGCTAGCCCCCTGGGCTCTAGTTGACGCCCCAGGATCTCATACATGTCACACCCTCCATGGTGGGGCTCCGGGGACCAGACCGTGACTGGATCATCAGGATAGTGTGGGGCTCAGGGGACAGGCCTGGGCCTGGACTCTACTAACAGGCATCTTCTTGGGGAGGACAGGACAAGGACTGCCTTATCCCTGATCACTGCCAAAGGACAGTAAGCAGTCTTCCCCATGAGGCATCAGGATCAACCAGCCCCACTGCCCTGTGCAGAGAACCCAGCATCCAAGATCAAAAGCCGCCTGTCAACGGAGGCTCATTACAGCAGCCTCTGCAAGCTGGGCGGGCCTCGCAGTACAGGGCACATCACCTCCTCTGACCCACAGTGGCCATCAGGAAACCCCAGCCTGGTGTCAGCGGCCTGGCTCACTACTCAGAGACCCACAGGTCACGAGGCAGCCATGCTGATAAACAGGCTCACGTACTATCTCAAGACTTTGGGCCACCCCTAGGCTATTCTTGGGAATCTTCCAGGAGAGCGGTCACCCTGCTAGGAGCATGGCCAGAGCCCTACTTCTCCACTGTAAACTGTGGCACCCACCTCCCAGGTCTGGGAGCAAGACAAGGGACAGCATCCCCACACCACAGTCCTTCCCTGACATTCACACCTGAGCTCAGGCCCTTGCGCAGTCTCAGAAAATCCTTGGCTCAGGACTGAAACCCCAGATAGACTGTGGGCAGAGGCTCTAGGTCCCCTGACACAGTGAAGAGGATGGCAGAGGGCACATCTCAGCCCTGCTGCTCAGCCGTATTTCCTTGGGCACACCAGTTTGCTTCCCCGAGTGTGTTCCTGCCTCTGAAATGTGTGTCTCAGCGCCTAGAGGGCCCCTCCCAGGGCAGTCAGGAGAGGTCAAGGCACCAGGTATGAGGTAGTCAGCACAGCCCAGCACCAGACTCCTGGAGCAAGTTCCCAAATTTATTTCTACTTTTCCTGAGACATCAGGGGGACCTGGCCCCACAGGCAGGGGCTCCTGCTGCCCTCCCATCCAAAGCAGGCCCCTAGACCTGCACGGGGTGGGGGTGTGGGGGTCCGGCTTGCTCACTGCCGTCCCTAGAGACCTTCTTGACCCTGAACAGCCCTCACCAGGGACACCAGCAGCTGAAGGAGAGGAGTGGGGATCGGCTGAAGGAGGACAATCAGGGTGACCCCACAGCCCCCTCCCACCTTCCAGGGCCTCCTCAGGCCAGGTCTGGGGGCCGGGGTCTGAGTAGGGGCCAAGTTCCTGGAGAGAGCAGCGTGGATGATGGCAGCTTTGAGTCCTGACTTCAAGTCCTCATGTTCTTGCTGAGTTTCCTGCAGCAAATTTCCCCGCACCTGGGCCCCCACCTCTTTCTCTCCCCGGGAGGCAAGGGAGGAAGTGGGGTTCTGGAAGCCTCCTGGAGCTCAGGGCTGCATTTCCTGGTTCCCAGCGCTCAGACAACTGGGAGAGGGGCTGCTCCCAGTGTCCCGAGCACGGGGCGGCCTGAGGGAGCGGTGAAGGTACCGTTAGTCCCTGCAGAGGGCTTTACCTCAGCCTCAGAGGGGCTCCCAGGGCCTTCAGGGAGGCCCAGCCCTCCAGATCCCCGTCCCTGGAGCCGCTGAGAAGTCATCTCCCATCCTCCCTGGGGGCTGAGGCAGGAGATGAGAGCCGGCAGAGTCGGCACTCCCCCTGACTGACTAGAGGGTTCTGTCCTAGGAGCCCTTGGGGAAACGTGACCGGGAAGGAAGGAGCAGAGAGAGGGGCCCAAGCCTCAGATGGAGGTCCAGAGAAGCTGGAAGGCAGGGGTGCTGCCCCGAGGGGCCAAGGGGATGGAAGCCACAGGTTGACCTCTGGGTGTCCTCAAAGCGATTTCTGGGTGCACAGGCCCCGGGCAGAGCAGGGTTCCCCAGGAGAGCCCAGATGGATACAGGCTGGCCTTCTAGAGTTGGGGCTCGTGGTGCTGCCGGGATGGCACCAGGGCAATGTCAGGAAAGACTGCCCCAGGCCTTGGCCTCAGGGAGGAAGCTGGGGGCTGATGGGGCAGGGTCGGCAGAGGCTTTCACTTCAGAATTCCTCAGGGTGGGGGGCTTCCATGCATGAAGGCTGTCTTCAGACCTGGCAGCGGCATGTTGATCTTCCGCCCCGAAGCCTCTGGGGTCAGATCTACTGGATTCCTCCAACAGTGCCTTCAGAAGCTGCTGCAGCTGTGACCTAGAGCCAGGAGTGGGGCCACTCCCAGGGGTCTGGAGCCCTAGAGCAGGAAAGGCAGGTTATGTCCCAGAGTCACAGGACGGTGTGAGAGCCAGAGCGCCCTCCAGCCTTGTTCAGAGACTTAGAACCCACCAGGTTCCTGCCATGCCACTGTCCAACACCTTCGAAACCCTGATTCCCAGCTCCCTCGAGAGACAAGAAGCTCGGAGCCATGCCATCACCTCCCCACATGGCCCCAGAGGTCACCGTCAGACGGTCAGCCACTGGGACCCTCAGTGACCTCCCACCATGCGCTGGCTTCGCTGATGGCCAACCCCCTGGTCAAGCACAGCAACCCGCAGCACAACCCCCCAGGGCCACTCTACACAGCAACACCTCATCTCTTACCTGTATCCAAAGCCTTTTCCAGAACTTCTCCTACACTTGTAGCTACACCCTAACCAAGGGTGTCAGCAGGACACACGTGACTGTCAGGCCCCTGAGCTCAGCAGGGCGGGTCCTGTTGGCCCTTCACCGCCACTCCCAGACCACAGCTGGCTGCCACTGGCTACTTCCTAAGACTCTTCATTTTGGGCCCAAGTTATCTGGCTGGCCAGCCACACCCCCTAAGCACTGCTTTGGTCCTTGCCTGCCCTCCAGCTGCTTCCTAATGGGGCCGTATCTTCCATCTATGAACACTGGCCCATCTGAGCTGACACACTTCAACCAGTGACTTCCCAGGCCGCTCCCTGCCTGGACCTGCAGAAACCACGCCCCCTGAAGTCCTGGGCCCCAGCAGCCCACCCTCTGACCTTGCCCCCTCTGCTTCCAGCCCACTTGCCTCAGTACCATGACCCTCCAGCCCCGCTGAGCCCCCAAAGCCCATCTTCTTGCTCCATAGACTCATCACTTCCAAAACACCCTTCACACCTGGCATGGGTCCCCTAAATCTCACTGCAGTCACTCCCCAAGACATCCCCAGGCCCCCCAACCTGGCAGAACTGCCCACAGCACCCCAGTCCTAGAGGACGAAGTGACTAACCTAGGCCACCTCCGTCAGCTGCCCAGCAGCCCAGCACCACCGTGACCCACCGAGTGTCTCTCAGAGGTTTCCTCTCCTGCACCCCAGTCAGCCACTGCACACCTTTCCCTCCCCACACATCCTCTTCTCCCCAGCCTCTCACCTCACTCCTTTGCCATCAAAGCCTGGGACTGAAGCCCCTCATAGCACATCAAGACCACACACCAACTGGAATCTTCTTCCATTTTCTTCTTTGCCACTAGGTCCAAGAAAGTGCCTCAGCTCCCAAGGAGAACAGCTCCTTCTCGAATATTCTAGATACTCTTCTGCCTCCATGAGCCCTTCCCCCTTCTCCATGGGGTCATTATTTCCATACCCAAACTTGCTTGCATATCCACTATTCTTGATGCACTTTCCATCGACTCATGACCACTTCCAGCCACCTCTCAATTCTGTTCTTAAAGCTAGTCAAACCTCTCAAATAGCTACCCACAAAACTCTTGCCATTCTCTCTCATTGTTTATTTTTTTTTTTTAATCTTTCTAATATTTGATATTATAGGAAACAAGTCTGCAAAATGGTGCTGGAGCTGCATAATTACATGCAAAACGACTGAACTATCAAGCACAGCTCATGTCCAACTCTTTGAAACCCCATGGACTGTGGCCCACCAGGCTCATCTGTCCATGGAATTTTCCAGCAAGTATACTAGAGTGGGTTGCCATATCCTTCTCCAGGAGATCTTTCCAAACCAGGGATTGAACCCAGGTCTCCCATATCACAGGAGTCTGAGTCACCAAGGAAGCCCTGATGTACATGCAAAATACGTTAAATTAAATCTACATGACCTTGAGTTAGGCAAATCCTTCTTAGATATGACACCAAAAGCACAGTGATAAAAGAAAATATAAGTTGGACTTTGCATCAAAATTTTAAATGTTTATAATCAGAGAACACCATCTAGAAAGTTAAACAACCCATAAAATATTAGAATATATTTCTAAATGATATGTCCTATAAGGAACACATATTCAGAATATATAAAGAACTCCCACAATTTACCAGTAAAAGGCAACCCAACAAAAAAACAGGTAAAAGATTTGAATATTTTTCCAAACATATACAAAGGACCTATAAGGTGTTCACAGCCATTCATGAAATGCAAATCAAAGCTACAACAAAATACCACTTCACACCCACTTGGGCACGGTTATAACCAGAAGTGGTGACAAGGGCTTCTACCAGCATGTATATGAAACTTCATATACATGCTGGTAGAAATGAAGACGAGTACAGTTAATCTGGAAGACAATTTAGCAGTAAAGTATGGAATTACCAAAGAACCCAGAAATTTCACTCCTAAGTATATAGCCAAAAGAAAATACATGTCCACATAAAATCTTGTCCACGAATGTTTATTGTCTCACTAGACTAGAAATGGCCCAAAGATCCTTTGATAATGGATAAACAAAATGTGGCATATCATTCAATAAAAATGAAATACAGTTGACCCTTGAACACAGGTTTGAACTGCATGAGTGCACTTATATGTGACTTTTCTCAGCAAATGTTCTACAGTACCACACAGTCAGCTGAAGTTGTAGGCAGTCAGAGGGTCAACCCTCTGCAGACCCTCTTGCACAGAGGGTCAGCACCACTAACCCTCAGACTGCTCAAGGATCAGCTGTACTGATAAGCTGTACCATGGATGAACCTTGAAAGCATATGAAAGAAGCCAATCACGAAAGATCATCTTGTATGATTCTGTTTATATGACTTGCCCGGAGTAGGCAAACCTAGAGAGACAGAATGTAGAGTAGAGACTGCCTACAATGGATTGGGAGTCCACATGTGCGAAAATACTAAGGAGTCGATTCTGAGTCACGGGGTACACAGGCTTCAACCTTACGAGCTATCAAATTGTTTTCCAAAATGGTGCAGCATGTATACTCCTATCAGCAGAGTATGAATGTCGTCACTGGTTCATCCTCTTATTTGTATTTGGCAGTATCTGACTTCTAAATGTCTGCCAACTGAAGGGATAAAAAGGGTACTGTGGTCTTGATTTGCATTTCCCCAATTACTAATGAGGGAATGGTGATGAGAAGAGGTCACCAGGCAACCAACTTCAGAAAAATGTTTCTTCACAAGATGAAATAACAGTTGCCAACTGACGGCTATCTCACAAGCTAGAAAGCAGTCGCCTGGTCATCCCCAAATGCAAGGGAGACTGGCAAATGTAGCCTTTATTCCAGCCATCCATGTGCTCAGCTAAAAATCAGCGGGCCCAGGGAACTATAGTCAACATGTTACACGGAGCCATCTCAATTCTCTTTCCTGTCGAGCCTCATCACGCCTCCTGCTTCTCCCTTGCACAGCCACTGCCTGATTCTGCACTCTCACCCCTGCCTGGACCAGCTGCATCTTTTTAAAGGCTTAAAATGTATTTTAATAAATTGATGCAGCATTACAATACAACTGACTTTTATATATTGATTATATTCACCTTTGAAAATTCTTATTAGTTCTAGTAATATTTTTTGTAGATTCCTTTCAATGCAGATTGTCATCTATGAATAGTGACTTTTTTCTTCCTTCTCAAACCTCAAGACTTCATTTGTTGTTGTACCACAAGGGCTAAGACTTACTACATTGTTGAATAGATGAGACAAGAGTGGAAAAACTTGTCTCAGTCTTAATGTTTTGACGTTTAAAATGATTTTTGGTCTGTTTTTTTTTGTAGGTATGTTAAGGTTAAGAAAGTGACCTCTGTTCCTATTTGCTAATAGTTTTTAATCATAGCTGAGTGTTAATTGTTTTTCAAGTGCTTTTTCTGCATCTGAATGGTGAGCCCCTGATCTACCCCTGCTCACCTCTACAGACTCCCTTCCTAGCACTTGACCTTAATACCATCTCAACCTTCTTGCAGCTCCTCAAATCGCTCTAATCCCTGTCACTCACCTTTCCCACTGGGCTCGTGGCCACCTGGGCTGCAGTCATAAAACCTGCGGACCCGTGCAATGTCCGAGTTGCTTAGGTTCCATCGCTGGCCAATGTGGACACTGGGGGCCCAGAGTGGAGTGATGGTGGGCAGCCCACGCCGGCTGAAGGCAAGCCTGAAACCCAGGAGGCAAGGCCCTGAGTCCAGACTGGCTGGGCTGGCAGGACAGTGAGGAGGGAAGAAAGCCAGAAAAGAGGTCCTCACCTCCCATAGTGCATCACTGAAGAGTAGTCATAGGGCACCAGCATGTTGCTGCTCCGAGATTTGATGAAGTTCATTTCAAAACCTGAAAAAAGTACTTGGCGATGGGGAAGAGGGCCAGGGGAGGAAGGGAAGGTGGTAGGGGGTTCCTGGAAATGTCCAGCCCAGGTGAGGGGGTCCAAAACTACACCCAGAGTGCATCTCCTCACCCTGCCCCCGTTTCTGATCCCCGTCTCCTCGGTGCCCTGGGAGGGCTCCAGGTCTGCTCCAGCTGATGTATTAATACAAGCACAGGGACTTGGTGGCTGGCCCGCCATCGCCTCCTAAGACTTCTCTCCCCCGTCTCTTCTCCTCTCAGGCTCACCCTGTGTGAAACTATCCTTATACTAATATAGTCTACAGCTTTCAAGAAGTCCCATGCTGCTCAGAGCCTTGGATGCCCACTACCGGCGAGATCCCCACCCCAGTCTTG
>SJYA01001585.1:1059943-1073494 GCA_006410615.1 Neotragus moschatus
GGGTCGGGGAGGGGGCACGGTGGGTTGGGGGGCAGCGGTTGGAGAGCGGCAGGGGGCGGCGGTGTTCATCCTGTCTGATCACAGGGCTGGGCTGAGCTGAGTAGACCGCAGGCCCTGCCCTCCTGAGCATCCAGGCTGGCTGAGGTGCACAACTACACACCTGAAGACCTTCCCTTCTCGAGTCTTCAGAAGCTAACATTTCCTGAGCACCTACTGTGTACAGGTGCTGAACTAAGCCTTTACTTGAATTGACTCACTAATTCTCAGTACCACCCTACTCGGCAGAGGCCAATGACAAAACCCTATTTTACAGACCAGGAAACTAAACTACAGAGAGGTAAGCCACATCAGGCCCCTAACTGTCAAACTACACTGCCCTCCTTGGGTGTATCCTGCCGGACAGTCAGAATGCCCGCAGTAAGACCCAGCATACTGCAGAGGTGGCCGTGTGCTGAGCTTGGAAGGACAAAATAGAGTTAGCCAGATGACACTCTGAGGCCTTGGAGGATCAGCTTGGAGGCTGACACAGGACCGCTGCTCACTGAGCTGTCCCCCAGGGCCTCGGTACCCCTGCTCTCTGGAAAACCACGGCACCCCTTCTCCAGCACCCTCTGCTGCTGGCTGGGCCCAGGTCTCGTGTCTCCCCAGACATGCAGTCCACTTGGCACATAACTCATGCTCAGTGAAGACATGCTAGTTGGCCGGTGTGGAGAGCAGCGAAGCCCACCCCAGGCCACCTGTCCTCGCCCCAGACATCAGGCCACGTGCTTTCTGGGGACAGGAGGGAGCCCTGGTTGCTACAGGCATTCTGAGGCCAGGGGACCCAGCCCAGGGATGTGGAATAGGAGCTGAGGGACTTCCCTGCTGGCCCAGAGGCTAAGCCTCCGCGATCCCAATGCAGGGAGCCCGGGTTCCATCATGCCACAACTGTGAGCCCACATACTGCAACTTAAGATCTCGCACGTCACAACCGGGGCTCCCCAGGTGGCACCAGTAGTGAAAGGGACCACCTCCCAGTGCAGGAGGTACAGGAGATGTGGGTTCCATCCCGGGGTCGGGAAGAGCCCCTGGAGGAGGGCATGGCCACCCACTCCAGCATTCTTGCATGAGGAATCCCATGGACAGAGGAGCCTGGCAGGCTACAGTCTATAGGGTCAGACACAGCTGAGGCGACTTCCCATGCACGCACGCATGCATGCCGCACTAGGGATCCCACATAACGCAACGGGGGTCCACGGTCCCGAGCGCCACAGCTGGGACCCAGAACAGTCAAATAAAGTTATGATTTTTTGAAGTATGCAATCTGATGAACTAAAAAAAAGAAGGAAGTGAGGGCAGCACCGCCCCGGGACAGGCACATGCTGCGCACGGCCCAGGGGGCCCACGACAGGCACACGCAGACACACGCAGATACACGCCGGCAGGTGTGGAGGCCACCAACAGACAGCCGTGTCCACAGGGAGAGCCACACACATGGGTGCACACACACACACACACACGCGCGCGCGCGCGCTTCAGAAAGGAAGTGGGGTCTGACCAGGGCAGAGCTGGGTCCAGCTCTCAATAGTACACAGTCTTCTCCCAAGATCAACGCTGATAACTGGAATAAGGCTGGAGCCAGCCTTCCAGAAATCCCCGCTTTCTGCTCTGCCTGGAAAAGAGCACCAACAGGGGGAGGACCGGGCCAGGAGGTGAGGTCACCCCTGCACCTTCCTCCTTCCATTTCCCAGACTCAGCCACACAACAGAAGGTGAGGTCTGCCTAATAAACAGCTTTTAACACTTCCCCAGGTGTTGACTTGAGACCAGACGCTTAAGTGGTTTCTTAAACAAAACAATATTTTATTGACGTATCCTCAATGTTCCATATAAATATAAAGTGCTAAGTTTCCAAACCCCTCCACCCTCCCCACTGCCCACAGGGCTGGGAGGAAGTGGAGGAGGGAGTGTTAAATGTCAGTTGAACACAAATAACTTTCCAGCGCCGACACGGGCATGAAACGCTCCTGTGCACACACGCAAGCAAGAAGTTCAGACACAGCATCTGCGTCACTTCCCTGAGCCCCGGCACAGGGCTCAGGCTCCAGGCCCCAGGGTGGACCACCCCCTAGAAAGGGGCCCTGGTTGTCACAGCTTGTTCCTTACAGCCCTCAGGCTGCCAAGAGCTCCAACGGGGTGGTGGGACCAGTGGGAGTCGAGGGTGTAGAGTCCAGTTAGTTTCTGCCAGAGGACAAGGGAGGAGGGAGGCAGACACGCCCTCCAATCTCCTTCCAGGATGAGGATGAGGGCTGGCCCTCAACCCTCTAGCAGAAGAGCACCAGGTGAGAAAGTCCAGCATCCCCGTGTTTCCAATACCCCCACCTGGAGGGCTTCTCAAACTCCAAAGGGGCAGCTGTCCCTGAGGTGGGAGGCACAGTGGGGGACTGGGGCCCCAGCTGTCCCCAGGAATCAGGCAGCTTTGCGCACCTCCACCCTAGTGGAGTCAGCATGGTGGGGCCTGGCCTCAGTGACAGAGCACCTGAGTCTCAAACTGCAGCAGCTGCCCCATGAAACTGAAGTTGGGGGAAATGACTCCCCGGCGTTGCTTTACAAAGTCAAAGGCCTCATCCAGCCGCACGCGGCGACTCTGTATCAGGTACGCCAGGCANTCCTGTGCCGGGCTGAGCATCCTCCCCGCCAGGGCGCCAGCCACGCCGGGAGGCCCCAAGTGGGCTCGGGAGTGCGAGCCTGTCAGTGAAGCTTTGCAGGGCCCTGCCCAGCCCTCTGGTCAGAACCAGTGACTTCTGCCCAAGGTAACTACACGCATGTTCCCACCCCCAATGCCTCTGTCTTTGGGGCTGTCCCCTTTTCAGCTCTGGAACACAGAGTCAAGTAGGCCTGACTTAGCCACGAAAGAAGGGCTCGCCTTGGCCCCTTTCTTCCATTCCCAAACAAGGGAAACCCCCACCCCAATAGGGGTGACAGCCCGAGCTCAGGGTGGGAAGAGATCAGGAAGCAGACGGAACCCACGTCCCACCCCCACTTCTGCTCTGACTAAAGATCCCCCCAGCCTGGGTGAGTCACGGCCCCCGATGGCTCTCCCCCATCCGCCACCCCCTCAAGGACCACCATGCCTGGCAGAGAGGAGGCGGGGCTCTGGACGCGAGGGTGGAGAACAGTGTGAAGAGGGGTCTCGGCCACACTGGCCCCCCACAGACTACAGGTCCTGGGGGAAAGTCGCCGGCCCTCTCCACTAGGTGGTAAGGGGACAGCAGGGGCCAGGGATGGGGGGTACGGGAGGTGCCATACCCAGAGGTTTTGGGGGAGCTGTTTTCCTGGCCTGGCTGTTACAGAGTAGACACTATCAAGGAGGTTTGGGACTCAGCTTTTCTTCAATTAAAATCCCCAACTGGAACAAGTGATGATCCTGTGTCATTCTTGTTTGTAACCATCTATTTTGACGGCTCTTTATGTGTCACTAGCCTTCTGCCGTTGGGGTTCCCCGTCTTCCCCTGCCCAGGCCAGCACATCGACCTAGCTCCCCCGCCCCCACCCCTCCTATGCAGAGAGGTTCCCTTTCATAGGCGCACAAAGCCCTGTGTCTGCACTGTGTTGTTGCGTTTTGTGGTAGTGGTGTTTTCCTTCGCCCTGCCAAACCCACACCCCCAGCAGGTGCGCCTGGAGAGAGAGGAAGAAATGAGCGGTGTGACTACAACCCTTAGGCCAGGGCAGGTATGAAGGTGAGAGTGACAAGCGACAGCCACCCCCAGCACGCCAGAGCGAGCCTGTGAGTCACGGTGACGTCAGGCTTCCGGTACCAGGCCTCTGCCTGAGCGGCGTGGGGGCCACCCCCACAGGCTCCTGCCTGGCGAGGACAGTGGCTCACCGCTCTGCAAAGATGGCCCTGTCTAGCGCAGTGGGGAGGGCAGGGAGGGGAGGGTGAAGAAAGAGTCCCCGCAGGCAGCCAGCCCTCAGCAAGGCAGACTCAGAAGTGGCCGGCAGGTGGCTGAAGGGGCTGGCGTCTGGCCCCAGGCATGTGTCCTGGCAGTGGACGCTATGGATGCCTCAAAAAGAAAGTCTTCTGGAGAACAGGCTTGTGGTTGCCAAGGGGGACAGGGAAGGAGGAGGGATCGACTGGGAGTTTGAGGCCAGCAGATGCAAACTAGGATAGATAAACCGCGAGGTCCTACTATACAGCACAGTTAGTCCAGTCACTCAGCCGTGTCCGACTCTGCGACCCCATGGACTGCAGCACACCAGGCCTCCCTGACCATCACCAACTCCCAGAATTTGCTCAAACTCATGTCCATTGAGTCGGTGATGCCATCCAACCATCTCATCCTCTGTCGGCCTCTTCTCTTCCTGCCTTCAGTCTTTCCCAGCATCAGGGTCTTTGCCAGTGGGTCAGTTTTTCACATCAGGTGGCCAAAGTATTGGACTTTCAGCTTCAGCATCAGTCCTTCCAATGGATATTCAGGACTGGTCTCCTTTAGGATGATCTGGTTGGATCTCCTTGCAGGCCAAGGGACTCTCAAGTCTTCTCCAACACCACAGTTCAACAGCATCAACCGGACAGCACAGGGAACTATATTCCATGTCTTGTAATAACCTGTAATGGAGGGACTTCCCTGCTGGTCCAGTGGATAAGATGCTGCACTCCCAGTGCAGGGGACCCATGTTCAATCCCTGGTCAGGGGACTAGGTCCCACATGCCTCTCAAAGAGACTGCATGCTGAAACCAAGACCCGTGCTAAGTGCTAAGTTGATTCAGTCATGTCTGACTCTTTGCAACCCCAAGGACTGTAGTCCATCAGGATCCTCTCTCCATGGGATTCTCCAGGCAAGAGTACTAGAGTGGATGGCCATTTCCTTCTCCAGGGGATCTTCCCAACCCAAGGATTCAACCCAAGTCTCCTGCATTAGCAAGGAGATTCTTTACCACTGAGTCACCTGGGAAGCCACTATACTTCAATAAAATAAAATTTTTCAGAAAAGAAGAAAGTTACCATTTGGGGCTGGTGGGCCTTTCATGCCTCTCAAGTATTTGCTTTTCCTCATTTTAACAAAGGCTCCAGACCTTCTCTAAGCATCCACGTCCAGGTCACACATTCTTTTCCATATTTATTAATTTACCAGTCCCTCACTTGGAAAATATATGTTGGGTACCTGTTATACGTCAGGTACTGTTTTGGGTGCTAGGGATATAGCAATAAATCACAAACCACTGCCTTCAGGGAGCTGACCTCATTGTTTGAATAACATTAATTTTGGGGACTATGTTGTATTCATGGTTATACACCATGAATAATGATGATAGAGTAATGATATGTTTTCCTTTAAAAATAAATTTTAGGTTTGTAAAAGTGGAGTTGAATGGTACAGATGGTACCCATGCATGCTAAGTTGCTTCAGCTGTGTCCAACTCATTTTTGACCCCATGGACTGTAGTCCACCAGGCTCCTCTGTCCATAGAATTCTCCAGGCAAGAATACTAGAGTAGGTTGCCATGCCTTCCTCCTGGGGATCTTCCCAATCCAGGAATCAAAATTTCATCTCATGTCTCCTGCATTGGCAGGCAGCTTCTTTACCACTAGCACCACCTGGGAAGCACAGATGGTACCCAAGGATGTTAGAAAGTGTGATGCAGGGAGGAGATGCCGGAGTCTTTGCCAAGGAAAGCATCTGGGTGGCCGCTTCCAGCTCTGGCATGGTGCACTTCTGTGGGGACTGCTTCTCCCCCCTGCCAGGGTCTCCCGTCCAGAGAGGAGCCTGAGGCACGAAGGGAAGAGGTGGCCAGGCCTTGAAGAAGAGAATCTGGAAAACCCAAACCCATTGCCAAGGTCGGAGCTGGCCCCACAGCTTAAGGTCCCTTCTTGCTCCATGGGCGTGTTCATCAAAGGGACCTGGGTTTAGCTGCACCCCGGGATGTGCCTGGCCTTGGAGTCAGAGGAGACCCTCCTCCCCTGTCTCTTCCCCTGGCACTCACCCACTCCCAACACACCCTTGGCCCCCAACCCATGGCCACCAGTGATTAAATGGGTCCCGTTCCCACCTATTGGCCAGAGATGCCCTTGACTTGGGCCCAGGTCGCCAAGTGGGGATGGGAGGTTGCTAGGGAAGAGCTCTGTCACTAGTAGTAACTATTGGGCAAGTGGTGAGGAATTCTCAGAAATGTGACCACACTGCGGTCACAGGGTCTGTGGTAAGAGAACTCCCAGGGTTCCCCCGAAGCTAAGGGTGGATGCAGGCTGAGGGGTGGCAAAGGGCCTTTGAGGCCCAGAGGACCCAGAGACTACTTTTTCCTTTCCCCCCCCCAAACACCTCAACCGCCACCGAACACCAGGCTGGGCCTCTCCCTTGAAGACCAGCAATACTAGGAACAGTGGCTGAACAATGGCAGTAGGGGTGCCCATCAGGGAGCCTTGGCGCCAGCACAGCTGGGCTGCTTGCTTGCTGTGTGGCCTTGGGCAGGCGACTCAACCTCGCTGCGCCCACTTTAAACAACAGCGACACCCAGCACTGTGCTAGGCATCTTCTAGGCATTGCTGCGTCTATGCTTAAAGCTTGCACTTCGCTGGGGGCGCAGATGGTAAAGAATCTGTCTGTGATGAGGGAGACCCAGGTTCGATCCCTGGGTCAGGAAGGTCCCCTGGAGAAGGAAATGGTAATCCACTCCAGTCTTCTTGCCTGGAGAATTCCATGGACAGAGCAGCCTGGTGGGCTACAGTCCATAGGATCTCAAAGAATCAGACACAACTGAGCAACTAACACTTTCACTTTTCAAGCTTAGGGCTTGCGGGCAGCATCATTTCCCTCACTTTGCAGACAGGAAAACTGAGGCCTAAAGGGGTTATGTGGCTTGAACGTAGGCCACACAAACCATCAACAGGAGCTCTGGGATCAGAACCTGGGCTTCAAGCACTAGACCGCGCTGCCTCCAAGGTCTGTTGTCTGCCCCCCTGCCTCTGACCTGCTTGTGTCTGCCTTCACCCTCCCACCAGGCACACTTCCTGCTAGCTCTCATCTCCCTAAATCATGACAACCACACAACGAACACAGACTTGCCCTGTGCCTGGCCTTATACTAAGACCTTGACAGGATTTATTGCACTTAAACTGCAAATACCCCAAGGGATGGGAATGACTGACACCCCCACAACAAGTGGGGACACCAAGGTAGCAAGAGGTAAGTGGCTGACCCAGACTGTCACAGTTAGTAGGCGGTGGCGCCGGGGGCTGAGCTCGCGGTGATGTGACTCTCCTTCCTCTGGGCTCCATGTCCTCCCAACCTGCTCGGACTCTTCCCATCTGCCTCCCACCCTCACCCAAAGCCCTCCTATCTCTGTGCAGGGCTCGGGCCACCCAGGCTGCTCTCTCACGAGACCTTGCTGTTTTTAGGACCACGCGTGCTGTCTCCTCGGCTCAGCTCCTTGGGGACACATGACGCCCAGGCCACGGAAGCACAGGGCACAGCTCATGCTGGGAGCCCCATGATGTATCCCACAGATGCGGCAACTTGTCCCTGTGATCCTGGGCCAGCCCTCAAACAGGAAGCTGACTGCAGAGGAAGGTGAAAGCCCTTGTCACTGGATAAAGGTTAGCGTCGGCATGGAGCCCTGCGGCACCCCTCGCCCACCCCCTTGCCCTGCTCCAGGGCAGAAGAGATGACCTGAGGTCCCCAGAGCAGAGGATGATGGGTCTAGACATAAAGACGCCCGCATGGGAGTGGCCAACCCCCTGCAACCCGTGAGGGGAGCTAGATGTCCTGGGTTCAGGGGCGAGCTCCGTCACATGAGAAGGAAGCGGGGTCAAGAGAGGACTGCACTGGAGCTGGGGACTAGTGGGTGCAGCCTGGCATACACAGGATGGATAAACCACACGGTCCTAGCGCACAGCACAGCGGCTAGATTCAACATCCCATGACAAGCCGTACTGGAAAAGAATATAAGCAAGAACATACATACATATGTATGACTGAGTCACTTGGCAGTATAGCAGAAATTACAATGACCTTCTGCTTCAGGGATTTCCCTGGTGGTCCAGGGTTAAGACTCCACATTTCCACTGTAGGGGCATGGGTTCGATCCCTGGTTGGGGAACTAATATCCCACATACCAAAAAGCACAGCCCCCCCCCCCCAAAAAAAACCAACTAAAAGACTCAACTTCAATAAAAAATAAATAAAAGTAAATAAATAAGAGACATTCTTCACTAAAAAAAGGCGCGCTCCGCCAGCACAGCCGGGAGGCCCTGGGCTCACAGCAGGCCCCCGGGTTTCCTCAGGTGCTGGCATCCAAACACTCAGTGGGGAGCTAGAGCCAGGCTGCGTTCTAGATGCTGGGCCAGACCACAAACAGGACAGATAAGTTTCCTGCCTTCATAGGGCCGACCTTCCAGCGGGGAAGCAAAACCTGGATAAGATAACTTTAACATGAGATAACAGGGATGGGGACGGGCAAGAGAAATACAGGTGAGGGAGACGAAGACACACACTTTTTCCGTCACAGAATAACTGAGTCACGGGGCTGAGATGTGCACTGTGGGGAGCACGGCCTATATTTATGTAACGCCTGTGTCTGGTGACATGCGGTAGCCACACTTTCTGCGGTGATCATTGTGAAACGCCTGGAAATACGGAAGCGCCACGTTGTGTAACAGGAACCAACACAGTGCTGGAGGTCAATTATATTTCCAAAACAAACACATAAACAGACTCAGAGAGGAGAGCAGATTTGGGGTTAACCAAAAGTGGGGAGTTGGAAGGAGACTGGATGAAGGCAATCAAAAAGTATAAATTTCCTGGGGCTTCCCTGGTGGTCCAGTGGTTGAAACTCTGTGCTCCCACTGCAGGGAGCACGGTTCAATTCCTGGTAGGGAACTGAGATCCCACATGCTGTGTGGCTTTAAAAAAAAAAAAAATTTTTTTTTTAAGTACAAACTTGCAGTTATAAGACAGATAAATAAGTACTAAGGTTATAAGGTCGAGCAGGATAAATATAATTAACACTGCTGCATGTTATATATGCAAAGTTGCTAAGAGAGTAAATCCCAAGTTCTTATCACAAAGAAAAACACTTTTTTCTACTTCTTTAACTTTGTATCTACATGAGATGAGGGATGGTCACTAAATTTGTTGTGATCAGCGTTTCATGAAGAATGTAAGTTAAATCATGATGCTGAATACGGTAAATGTGTACAGTGCTGCATGCCAGTTACGTCCTTGTAACACTGGAAGAAAAAAATGAGATGATGTCATACAAGGGTAGGCGCTGTGGATGACACCGCAGAGGGGAGTGAGAAAGAGCTGGGGCAGGCCTCTGGGAAGAGTGCCCTCGCAGCTACGACTTCAGGGATGAGAAGGGGCTGGCCAGGGCAGGGGGCAAGGAAGATCAGTCCAAGTCAGCGAATGGGAGTAGGGAGAGAGGGAAGGGACAGTGGCCCTAGGGTGGAACAAGCTAGCAGCCTCCAGAGTTGCTGTTGCTTTCAATGTATAGCATTTTGACTTGACTTACGTATATCATGAAATGATGACCACAATAAGGTTGGTACTATCATCATCTCATACTGATGCAAAGTTAAAGAAAAAGAAAAGAGTGGCAGGCCTTCCTTGGTGGTGGAGAATCTGCCTGCAATGAGGGAAACCTGAGTTTAATCTCTGGGAAGATCCCTTGGAGAAGAAAATGACGACTCATTCCAGTATTCTTGCCTGGGAAGTCCCATGAACAGAGGAGCCTGGCAGGCTACAGACCATGGTGTTGCAAAGAGTCGGACACAACTGAACGACTAACACTTTCATACTTTCCCCAGTGGTGGGCAGATGGCAGGAAAGACAGAGTCCAGCAGCCTTTTCGGACTGGTCAGCCTGTGTGGGTCTGATTTTATTAAAAGGACAGTTAGGCTTCTTGGAGGGCCTTGATTAAGGGGACTAACCCATCTGATTGGCACCAGAACAAAGTCCCTCCAGCTGTGGGTGGAGAATGGCTTGTAGCTACAGGGAGGTCAGGGGATGGGGCATGGACCCTGGGCGCAGGGTAGGGAAAGTGGAGGCGGGATGCAGGGTCAGGCGTGGGGAGAATGGACAGGAACTGTGGACGGAGCAGAGGAGGAGGCTTCTTGGGTTTAGGCCGAGCAGGAGGTGATGGCTGACTAAGAGAATGAAGAGGAGGAGGCCGAAGCTTTCTGTCCCTTCCTCCTGGCCCTATCCTGCCTGGACACCTGCTCCTCGGACAGGACTCAGGAGCCGGCGAGGGAGGCTGGCTGCTGTGTGCACACCCCCTGTCCCTCCAACCCCAGGACTCGGGGTGACAACTGGAAGAGGGACATTCTGAGAGCTAGAGACAGAGAGGCAAAGCTGCCAGCAGCATCCCAGCCGGACAGGAGCTGGGGGCCGGGGAGTAGCCTAGGGTGGAAGCCTAGGGAGTAGCCATCCGCTAGCACAGATGGCTGAAGACGGAAGCCAGAGAGGAAGGGCTGGGATGGGATAGGGAGATTTAAGGTCCGCGATCAGATTATGCTGCCCCTGAAGACGGCAGCTCCTGAAAAAAGCAGAAGCCATCGAGACTCAGAGGGTTGCCCTGGACATCCACAGGTGCACGCCCATGCACAGAGACACACACTCACACCCTCTCCTCACACACATGGTGTCATACACCATCACACACGTTCAAAGCCAAGCCCCTGCTCATCACCATGGACACTCACACATGCCCCAGGGACGTGGCCTCCCCAGCCCCAGGACAGCCCCCAGAAAACCCTCCATGAGCCACCCCGCTCCAGTGGCCCCCGGGGCCAGTCCACAGACCTGTAGCCCTGCCCGGGCTCCAGGGCCCTCCACACTATCTCACCCTGGGTTGGGAAGATCCCCAGGAGTAGGAAATGACCACCCATTCTTACCCGAAAAATTTCGGGGACAGAGGAGCCTGGCAGGCTACAATCCATGGGGTCGCCAAGAGTCGGACATGACAGACACTGAGCACGCACACACACTTTGAGGTTAAACAAGGTGGCCCAACAAGATGATTTTGCAAATATGGAGGTAAGGGCCCTCTTGGCTGTCAGGCACCATGCTAGGTGCCCCCGGGACGCTTCACTGCGAGCTGGGCTCTGCTGTCATTCCTACTGATGCAAGCCCACCCACTGCCCCAAGTTAGGAACCCCTACTCCAGGGAGAGGGCAGCTGGGCCAGAACTGTCCCAAGGGCCAGGCCACATCCTCACCAGGCCCTTCTCAAGCATCCCAACCAGGAAAGGTTCTCCCTGCCGCCCCTGCTCCTTTCTGGATTGCAGCTGTTGCCAGCCTGACTCCCACACAGCCAGGCCAGGGAGAGCAGTGTTGGCCTCAGCTGCCCTAGCCCCAGGGGCAGGCCTCCAGTTTTGCTGTTGTTCAGCCACTCAGCCGTGTCTGACTCTTTGCGACCCCATGGACTGCAGCATGCCAGGTTTCTCTGCCCTTCACTATCTCCCGGAGTTTGCTCAGACTCAGGTCCATTGAATCAGTGATGCTAGTCTAGTCTGAGACAGGAAAGGCCCCTGGAGGCTGGGCCAGGCGGCGGCAGGAGTGAGCCTGGCCCAGTTTCCCCGAGAAGACAAGGGCCAGGCACAACCAGGGCTGGCTGAAGCTACAAGGTCACCCGGCAGTGGGGGGAAGAGGGGGGCAGGCAGGAGGCCAGAGCAAGGCCACCCCGGGCCCCAGGCTGCAGCTCCAAAGACAACAGTCACTAGGCTAGGACCCCAGGGAGCTGGAGCCTCATTGTGGCTGGTCTGGTTGCTGAGGGCAAGGGAGGGGCGCTGGGGACATGGGAAGGCGGGCCAGGGTGTGCTGCCTTTGCCTGGGCCCCACGGGAGGAACTGCGGCAGGGCAGAGGGCGACGCCACGAGACACAGCAGACTGGACTCCATCCCGGGGTCAGGAAGATCCCCTGGAGGAGAGGGCATGGCAACCCATTCCAGTATTCTTGCCTGGGAAATCCCATGAACAGAGGAGCCTGGAGGGCTACAGTCCAGGGAGTCGCAAAGAGTCGGACATGACTGAAGCGGCTGAACACACATAGCACCTTCTTCACTCATCAGGCACCTCTGCCCAGGCCTCGGACTCCAGACCAGAGTGGCCACTTTGCTGATGGGCCCAGTCAGGAGCCACCCAGAAGCTGTCCCACACTCCCCAGGAAGCTTGACCAGCGCTGGGTAAGGCCAGGGCCTTCTTCCTGTGGCCCCACTTGAGACCCTAAGGGCTTCCTTGGCTCTGTTTCAGCAGCCCAAGGGATCTAGGTGTTGCCTCATTCTGGCTGAAAGCAAGAACCTCTTGGTGGAAAATTCCCTGTGTTAGGATTCACGCTTCCACAGCAGGAAGCCTGGGTTAGATTCCTGGTCGGGGAACTAAGATCCCGCATGCTACATGGTACAGCCAAAACAGAAAAACAAATAAAAAAACACTTGGCAGAATTTCCAAATTCACACTTTTGGGGACCTCCCGTGGGCTAGATATATCCCATCACGTCTTCATTGGTTTTACATCACTTTAAGAGATAGGAATTACTCATTCTTCCGGTTTTACAGATGAAAAAAACCTGAGGCTCAGAGATTTTCCCTAGCCTGCTCAAGGTCGAGCTGGAAAGACAGCCCTTTCTTTCCCCATGAGGTCCCTGTGGTCTTGCACTGGTCCTGCCTGNTTGGTTTTACATCACTTTAAGAGATAGGAATTACTCATTCTTCCGGTTTTACAGATGAAAAAAACCTGAGGCTCAGAGATTTTCCCTAGCCTGCTCAAGGTCGAGCTGGAAAGACAGCCCTTTCTTTCCCCATGAGGTCCCTGTGGTCTTGCACTGGTCCTGCCTGTCCAACAGCCAAGGTGTGTCTGGGCCTAGACCCACCCCCCACACATACCGCCTGCAGGAGAGGCTCTCCAGGGATTCGCGGCAGGCCTGCTGGGCTGCCTGCCTCCGTGGCCCCTGGCAGCTTCTGATCTTGGTTGAAGTCAGCAGCCACTCCCCTTACATGTGGTTACAAATAGGGGGCCAGATTCCCTCTTCCAGGGGAGCCCCCTCCACCTTGGCTCAGAGAGGAGCTCACTTCACCTTTGCCTCCAGGAAGCCTCCCCGGGAGCCCTAGTGGAGCACTGACTCCCTTTTGGGAGCACCAAGCCCCACAGAGCCCCTCGCCCCACGGAGCCCCCCAGATGGTGCCCAGTGGAGTCTCCACCCACTCAACTGCTGCCAGCCCACCTGCTTGCTCAGCCCCTGCCAGGAATAGGACCAGGGTCAAGGCTGGCGACCTGACTCACCAGCTCGCCCTCACAGAGGGGCTGCCCAGTAGCGATCACTGGGAAAGGAAAGACTCCCGCCCGGCTGAGTTGGCGGGAACTCACCAAGTGTACAGTCACGCCTGCCTCTCCCTGCGTTCCCTGGTCCAGGCCTCAGCCCAGGGATTTTCACCACATGAGGAAACAGGGACCCAGAGAGGGGAAGTAAGTCCTACAAGGCCAAGTGCACAGCCAGGGGCTGGCAGCGGGGATGGCTTTGTTCAGGCCACCCAGAACAGCACTCGCTCCCACCCTGCCCCCAGGTCAACCCCAGAGCC
>SJYA01001585.1:1085474-1186966 GCA_006410615.1 Neotragus moschatus
GGTCAGCACCTGCGGTTCTGGGGTAAGTAGCCCGGGGTGGGGGCCAGCTATGGGAGTTCCCCAACAGTTTGAACACTACATTTCACTAAGGATTTCCCAGGTGGCGCAGTGGTAAAGAATCCGCCTGCCAGTGCAGAAGACACAAGAGACACAGGTTCAGTCCCTGGGTCGGGAAGATCCCCTGGAGGAGGAAATGGCAACCCTCTCCAGTATTCTTGCCTGGAAAAATTTCAAGGACAGAGGAGCCTGGGGGTTCTACCATCCACAGGGTCACAAAAAGTTGGACACAACTAAGCACAGGACAGGCAGGCACTAAGTTATCTTAAGCACCCATGAAGCTACATTACAAAGGGCAGGCTGCCAACTTAGCTACTTAGCTGCTCTTGACAAAGGACACAAATGCAACATATACTTAATAGGATACTAATCTGGGGGATGGGTTGCTAGAGTCATTTAGGGAGCAACCAAGGAAATTTTAATATGAACTATTAGATATTATGTACAACAGTTTATCTGTATGCTATTTGCAGCATAGTTTACACAGAGTATCTTTACTATTAAAAAAAAAAAAAAAAGCATGCTCAGACACTTCCCGGGCAGTCCAGTGGTTAGGACTCCCTGCTTCCACTACATGGGGCACAGGTTCGATCCCTGGTCAGGAAACTAAGATACAGCATGCTGCACAGCAAGGCCAAAAAGAAAAAAAACACACACAAAAACATGGTCAAGTATTTAATGAAATGTTTACAATTTACTTTCAGATGGTCATGAAAAAGTATATTAGTCTAATCGGGCCACTGTAATGAAATGCCACAGACAAGAGTGACTTAAACAAGATTTCTCACAACTCTGGAGGCTCAACAACTGAGATGCTGGTCTATTCTGTCCCTGGTGAGAGCTCTCTGGCTGTTCATGTTCCTCACGTGGTGGAGAGGGAGATCAACTTTGGCAGTAACTAGTATAAGGGGCACTAATCCCATCATGGGGACCCACCCTCATGGCCTCATCCAAACTAATCACTTCCCCAAGACCTATCTCCATCACGTTGAGGGTTAGGGCCCCAGCATGCATACACATTTTAGGACACAGTCCAGTCATAGCAAAGTGTATACAGGGAAGATAAAGCACACACTACAATAGGGCTAACAACCAGCAAAGGCGGGCGAAGGGTATACCAGGTTTTATTAGTAGTACTCTTTCCACTTTTCTGTAAGTATAGAACTGTTCAAGATAAAAAGTTCAATTTTTTAAAACATTTTTTGATGTGGACCATTTTCAAAGTCTCTATTGAATTTTTACAAAACTGCTTCTGCCTCTGTTTCATGTTTTCTGGTTACAAGGTATGGGGATCTTAGCTTCCCACTAGGCATCATCAAATCCACACGCCCTACACTGGAAGGCAGAGTCTCGACCACTGGACCACCAGAGAAGTACTCAAAAAGCTGGAGGATTTTTAAAGTTGCTGGTGACATAAAGCCCGAGAAAAGCTGTCACATGAGCACCGCCTTCAAGAAAATGAAGGGTTCTTCCACGGGAGAGTTTTCCAGTGCTGCTTCAAGCTCAGGGCTTGACCCTTCAGTAGACAGGATGAGGCCCACTTGGCGTCAGTGTAAAGAACTTCCTGAAAGCTGGAGCTGTCTGGCAGCACAAACACTGCTCTCAGTTAGGAATCCAACCGCTTCTCTGTGCAAATGTTCACGCGTAGCCTGGACAGCGGGCAGGGTGCCGGGCAGGGTGCCAAGCAGGGCGCAGGCCAGCATCCAGCTCTCTCACAGGCCTGTGTGAACCCACAGTCCACACCCGCTAACAGGAGGCCTGCTAGCTGAGGGCTTCCCAGCACTGTGGAGGGGCTGCCACAGTCTTGGGCGTGCGTTCGTGTTCACCTGGTGTCTCCCACAGGCAACGTAACACACACACCAAACTCACTGTGTGCTCGGAGTCTTCAATGGAGCTATCACCCGGCACCAACCTGCATCCCAGCAGAACCGCCTGTGACCCCACTTCCCACCACGCCCTGGGCTTTGGGGCCCACTCCCCCTCTCCAGCTCCAGGGCTCCAGAGCCAGGCCAGAGGCCCTGCCCCTCTTCTAACACTGCTCCCACCAACGCTGCTCCATCCTTTTAAAGCAAAGGGTGTGGGTTACCAGTGGATCCAGACAAGTGGAAATGGGTGGTTTGTTTTCAACTGCCAATCTGGTCACCTGGAAAGGCCTTATGTCTATAGACAAGGTGGTGGGTGGTGTGTCAGTTACCGCCAGGGAAGACCAAACCTTGCTTTCCATGTGCCAACTCTGCTGGCGGGAATACGCTTTCTGATCAAGAGAAATAATAAGCCCAGTACGCAAGACTTCCTTGATAACATACGTCCTAAGACACATTCCTTCATACCAATCCTTATGTATTTATTCACGCATTTGGTAAAAACGTCACAGTCAGGAATGAAATCATTACAATGACGTAAGTAACTGTACAAACCAACACCAAGTGCAGAGTCAAATTGCCAAAAAGCACACGAGCAACACACAGCTCCTTTGCTCAAGTGTACTCACGGCACTCGCCCACACCACCCCTGTCCCAACAGTCACAGGCGCTCAGTTCCAGTGCAGCCCAGGGACTCATCCCTGGGCATGAGGAGGGAGACACAACCCGTGAAGAGAAGCAGGACTCTCTGAGACACCCCTCTGGTCTGCAGGCATTTCCTTGGCACAAAACTTAGGCCACAAAAAGGTTAAAGGGCTTAATCTCAGCTTTCACTCCTCTTTCAGCAACACAAAAGGGTAGCAAGTGGGGCTGGGGGAAATCTGGTCATTCATATTCTAAGAAATAAGGGGGAGGAGGAGGATCCGAAGCCCATCCCGATGCTCCCAGTCAGACTGCAGCATGACCGTAAGCCCCGTGAGCCAGGCCAGGCCGATCCCATCTGATTGTGACTTTATCGGAACAGCGTGGTTTGCCTTAATTTTAGCTCAGAAGACGACGAAAAGTTTTTCACAGGGTCACATGAGTCACAGCCTCCTTATATGAGCATTTGGGACCGACAGCATCTGTCTGCTCACACAGCTTGTCTATAGCTCTGAGAGCTTCCAGGGAGGTGCCCAACCCCCACCCCTCTGCCTTCAGCCTTCCAAGATGGCCTATTTGCGGGCATCAAATCAAAATCAAAGTGTAAAAATAATGCTTGAGTCAAAACAGTGCTGTCTGTACAGCCCAGACTTTGGAAAAAAATCCTATTCCATTCCCTAACCGCACTCCCCATTTTTAACACAAAAGTTAAAAAAAACACCACACACAAAGATAAACTGGATAATGTTTTGAGCATCTCCACTGATCCTATCAAAAACACTGATGACAGAGTCACTGTCTGACAGCGTTAGCTTCCCGGCGTTCTTGGCAAATGGGCTACAGGGGAGGCAGTGGCCCAGGCGGACACAGCACATGAACCCCAAGAACCGGCTGACTCAGGGAAACTGCTTTGCATGGGGAACGGCAATGGGAGGCGGAGATCGACATTTCTTGGAACAAACTTTATGTTCCTAGAGACAGGGGAAGGTGAGGACAAGGCACTTATGCTGCCAAGTGACAGTTCACACCCCCCTCGACACCAGGACTGTGGCCTAGAGTGCCCCCGGCCACGAACCCCACTGGAGACGCAATCGTCCACGTGGTCCAGCTGGACCTTCAGAACCGAAGGAAACCCACCCAAAGTGCTGCAGAACCGAGGCTGAGAACGGAATGTGGGCAGAGAAAGCAAAGGATGCTGTCCCCTCCGGCCTGAGGCGAGGCTGGTTCCAGAGGAGCTCCAGGAAACACCAGTTTCAAAACACGTGGCCCAAGAACGTGACCAGGCCCTTTCGATGCCTCCTCCTTCTGTTCTGATACAGAGCAGCAGGGCTCTGAGAGCAGTACTGAATCAGCCCACAGTGGTGGCCACAGCAGACCCCTTTGAACCCACTCTGTTCCGCAGCAGAGGGCGTGATGATGCCGAGACAGGGCTGGAACCCGCCTGGCCCCGCTTCCCCCAGGGCCTGTCAAGCATACTCGATGCGGGCAGGCCCACAGCTGCCCTCACTCTTGCGCTCAGAAGATGGGGTGGCGGCTTTGGCCTCACTCCCCACTTCCAAAGGCTTAGATGAGATATAGTCCTTCACTTTGATCTCCATGTTCTTGGCTTTCAGAGTGGCCGTGTGCAGCTTCTCCAGGAAATCTGGCATGCCTGTTGGGAGAGAAGGCAATCTGGGTGGGCGGGCACACAAACCAGCAGGCTCACTATGCTTTCACTGTTCTAGTCACTCAGTCGTGTCTGACTCTTTGCGACCCCATGGACTGTAAGTCTGTCCATGGGATTTCCAGGCAAGAACACTGACTGGAGTGAGTTACATGTGCTGTTGCCTCTGTTAAGAAGGGTGGCGGCCCCTTTCTCCAGGGGACTGTCCTATAACCACGTTTTAAGGCTTCCGACACCATCTAAGAAGAAAATCTGTACATGCGTTAATGTACATTAATGTGTATTAAGCATCGTTCCGCGATTCACCTCTGGGCATAGGCTTCGTTTTGGAACTCCAGAATGCTCATCCCTCCAAACTGCAGCCAGAGGCTTCACTACCTTCAAGACAGTATTCAACAATGAACTCAGAAGGCCTCCCATGAAGTAAGTGTAAACCTCCCTGAAGCCAGTGAGAAGCTAGAGAAAAATACAACGTTCAGCCCAGGCACTCGGCCCTGTGCACAAGCACCCACTCACCACTGGAAACCATCCAACTAACGCAGTAGCGAGGAAACACGGTCTGGGGGTTGTCACTATATGTCAGCAAGTAGTCAAAGCCGTTCTGGAAAAGAAGAACAGCAAAGATGAAGGTACCCAAATTACCCCTCACAGCCTCCGTACCCAGTGCCACAGAATAACCAAGATCGGACTCGGGGGTGGAGAGCGGCATTTTTTTTTTTACTCTGAGCAGAAAAGAGTTAGTACTGAAGACCTGAGAGGTTACTATCTAGTGAGGTTGGCCCAGTGGTGTCTGGGAACTTGGTGCCTGCCTGACGCTGGTCAATAGTTAAGTACTCCAGGGCTCCCTGGCCTCCTCTGCGCAAACAATGTGCTTCCTGCTGAGCCCCTGCTCTCCCCCTGGGGTCTGGGATTGTAGGACGTGCTAGGCAGAGGGTGCCTGTGTGACCAACGCCCAATACAGACTCTGGGCGCCAAGTCTCCACTGGGCTTCTCCAGGCAGAATCATCACACGTGTTGCTGCTTTTCTGTGGCTGGAAGAGGATGTGTTCCAAGAGCGCTCACAGGACAGGGAGTATAGGGAGCCCGCAGGGATTCCTCCAGACCTCGCCTGCATCTCCCCCTTTTGATCCAGCTGTGCATCCTCCCATCTGTGATAAATCTGTGAGTACACTGTCAGCTGGGTCCTGTGCGTCCTTCTAGTCAATCTTAGAATGTGGAGGTAGAGCTCAACACATACCCCACCATGTTTAAATATCTTAATCTTTATCGAAATGACACTAACTCTACTACTATCACTATTAACACTAGCATCAAACATTTACATGGTGCTTACAACCATGTGTCAGGAAGTGCTTCAGCTCCTTACAATGATCCTATATTGTAGACGCTGCTAATCCCCATTTTACAGATAAGGACACTGAGCACAAAAAGGTGAAGGAACTTTGCTCAAGCTCACCCACATATTCAACCAGAGCCAAGATGAACCCAGAATCCTGACCACAGGGCCAGGCACCCACTCTCACTGACTCAGCCCTCTCACTGGTACACTGAAGACAAAGATTAAGGAGATTTCCAGGGGTCCCGATACTCAGAGAGGTCGGAAGCAAATATGCTCCACCCAAAAGGTAAGAGACAACCACTTTTTAAAACTCCTTATTAAATTTGTTATTGTTTCTGTTTTATGTTCTGGGTTTTTGGCTACAGGATCTTAGCTCTCCAATCAGGGGTCAAACCCAAACCCTTTACACTGGAAGGCAAAATCTTAACCAACAGACTGCCACGGAAGCCGCCAAGTCTGCACTTTTCAAAGCAGACTGGCCACAGCTGTAGACAGCAGCACTGTGACTCATGCCTTTACACCAGAGCCCACCTTCTTCACTCCCTGGGTGAAAGGCTGAGTCCTCTATCCATCTACTCAACAGCTCTCTGAACGTCTGCTGTGTGTCTGGGCACTGTGCTAGGCTCTATACGGGAAATAAGGACGTGCTAGTCCTTGCCCTCAGGAGCTTCCAATTAACAGGATAGATAGGTGCTATAACAGAGATGCAGACTGAAGACCACAGAAGTAAAGAGGAACGAGAGGCGAAGCCTGCACAGTGGAACAGTGACACCACAAAGGCTGGCTAGGAGACCATCTGCACTAATACATATAAAAACCTGAAATGATCCTTCCCATGAAACACCTGGACTGAAAAGTCGAAGTCCTAGGCTCTCATACACTACTGCCTATACCGAAAAAAGTCAAAACTGAAAACAGCTGCCATCAGGAGGAGGGAATTAAATGGGTAGGAAGAACAGGGATGTAAGCTAAATTACTCTTAAGAGTGAACAGGCCCAGAAATCTGAGAACTTCTAGATGCCGAAGTGTGATATTAAGGCTCCTAGAAGCAATGCTCGCTTTCAGATTCACACCTGAAACTACAGAAGGTGAGCCTGAAGCACAGTGCCAGGAGACAGGGGAATTTCTGAGGTCAAGTCAGAGGACTCTGGCCAATAAGAGGGTCCCAGACAAAAGTGACTATAAAACAAACCAGATATGCTTAAACTTTATAGAGTTTCTAATAGCATCTCTTTCTTCTTTTGGCCGTACCACATAGCACGCGGGATTGAATCCAGGCCTCTTGTATTGAAGTATCAGTCTTAACCACTGGACCATCAGGTAAGTTCCATCATTTCTTTAAAAAATAAAAACTTTAACCTTTGGAGGACTGCTTGTTGAAAGAACCAATTCAATATTTTAAAAACTAGTAAATGAAGGAAGCAAGTCAGCATCTTTCTTATTTCCCTTTCCCCTGTGAACTACAGGAAATCAATGTATAAACTTTCAAGTACTGGCTTCCCTGGTGGCTCAGCTGGTCAAGAATCACCTGCAATACAGGAGACCTGTGTTCGATCTCTGGGTTGGCAAGATCCCTTGGAGAAGGGAACGGCTACCCATTCCAGTATTTTGGCCTGGAGAATTCCATGGACCGTACAGGCCATGGGGTTACAAAGAGTTGGACACAACTGAGCGACTTTCAAGTATGTCATCTAATAAATGGAAATAAGCGAAGAACGAATGAAGAGTTCATACAAATAGTATTTTGTAACTTCTAATAAAATAGTTGAGCTGAGTAATATTCATCAATCACCTCCAAATTCACAAAGAAAGGGATCAGAGTCTGGTCGTGGCGAAGGGCCTTGCTAACTCAGTGAAGCCATGAGCCATGCCATGCAGGGCCGCAAGACCGTCGGTTCACAGTGGAGAGTTCGGACAGAATGTGATCCACTGGAGGAGGGAATGGCAGAACACTCCAGTATACTTGCCGTGAGAACCCCATGAACTGTATAAAAAGGCAATATCAGACATTATGTACCTTTTAATAAAGCAGTCTTGCTCCAAGCCAATAACCTAAATCTCTTCAAGCCTCTAGCTCTAAGTACCCACATGCAGGGAACGCAAGGGACAGAAAAACACGTTAGACGACACTATGAGAACCTAACCAGCAAAACTGAAGACAAAGAAACTGCTTCTTCAATAAATACAAGTCCAAAGGGGGAGAAAAGGAGGGAGAACTCAAGATATAGATGAAAAGCTATGGTGTGAACACATTTCAATATCTGGATCTCATCTGAAATCCGGATTCAAATAAATACAAAAAAATTCATGGATGATCAGGAAAGCTGGAACACTACAGATATTAGATATCAGGGAATACGATATTATGTTTTTAAAAAAATCTCTCTCCTTTTTGAGATAAATACTAAAGTATGTATAGAGGAATTCTTCGGTTCTCCTACAGCAAAACCAGAATCTGCTTCAAAAAAACCAGGGTTGTGGGAAAGTGACCAGAAAGAGTGCAAATAAAACAAGTCTGGCCAAGAGGGTAGTCACAGCCAGAGTCGAAGGAGGACAGAGTCCGTGTGTGTGTTACTCTCTCCACTTCTCCATCTTTTGTCTACATCTCAAATTTTCCGTGATAAAAAGGGAAACGGGAGTTCCATGATGGCCTGGCAGTGAGCATTCCAGGCTTTCACTATCGTGGCCTGGGTGCAATCCCGGTCAGGGAACTGAGGTCCTGTAATCTGGCAGCAGAGCCACAATAAAACAGAACACCACACCCTGGCTCAGGATCTACGTTCCATCTGGCAAATCCAAACTCAGCTGGCTGGCTTTCAAGTATCTTCTACACAAGGTCAAGGTAATCACCACTCCTCCCTAAACTCTGCCTTCCTCTCTAAGCACTGAGTCTCTCAACACCCAAGCTTACCTCCTTCCTTTGTCTGTGGCTGAATCATGGAATCATGTCTCCTACCTCCAGGGTCCTTCCTGTTTTCCTCTACCTAGAGGCTGCTTTTTCACAAGGACCAACTCAAGTCTTACCTTTCTCCTAAGAGCTTGTCACAACGTGCCACAATACTTACACAGACAATTCACACTGCTCCCCCACCTCAGGTGAAAGAAGCTACTCACTGGAACAGCACACTCCACTGGCGGCCTGACTCTGCCTCAGCTACTTCATGGTCAGGGTTTCCAAAGGCAGTAATGCTGGCACTCGAGGCACTTTTTTCCCCCCAAATAGGAAATACATGGACAAGGTTCAAATTTCAGAAGCAACATCAAAGAAAAGCATGAGGCGTAATTCTAACTCCCACAGTCCCCAGCCTGCCCAGGCAAGAGCAACATTATTGTTTCTAATGCAAGGACTTTGAAACATGTTTAACTGTACTAACTTACAACGCACTGGATACAATACTTTCTACATTGCCAACCAAGTTCTTTCTTTCACAGCCTCTCACATACACTTGTACATATGTAATCAAACAAAAGTTCCATAAAATATGCATACAGTTTCTATTTATTCCTTTTCAAGCACTAATTAAGTCTGTCTTCCACTAGCAGGTAGCAACTCATGGTTTGAAGAACACTGCTCTATGGGACTTCACCAGTGGTCCACTGGTTAAGACTGAGCTTCCAATGCAGGGGTTCGATCCCTGGTGGTGATGATCCCACGTGCAAAAAAAAAAAAAACACATTGCTCTAAAATGGTACAAACGTCAACATACAGCTCCCCGTAAACCACCACACTGACTGAGGCAAACCATAGTTTCTGTCACACTTAGAACAGTCCCATTATATAGGTGGTGTAAATAAAACAACTTGCTGAAAACAAAAGCATGGCTAAAAGAACAGTCACACAGCTCTAAAACACAAGTGATAGGGAGAAACACAGTGATTTCAAAGTATACAGGACTAAAAACAGCAACCACCACAATCAATATGTACACTCAACAGAGGTTTGGCTAAAACATCAAAAATAAAACACCACACTAAGTTGAAGAAAATATTCTTTGCAAAGAAAGGTCATAAAATGTTTAAGAAAGCAGACAGCATTGATAAGGAAACATGAGTCCAGAAACGTTACGTGTTCTGCCCACTGTGGGGAAATTCTGATGGGATGGTAGCTCGCTCTGGCTCCTCAGAACGCTGCCAACAAGCCCGTATGAGTCAGGGTGGCCGTCTTCTCATGACTGCCCCTCAGGAAGCAGGAGCCAAGGGGCCATCGCTACTTTGTCTCAAGGGTTTCCAGGTACACCCCTCTACAGGAAGGGTCCTGAAGTGTGGCTCCCAGGCCAGTAGCAACAGCCTTCCCTGGGAGCTTAAGACATGCAAATTCTCAGGCCACAGCCCAGCACTGTTTAAGCAAGCTCCAGTGGATCCGATGCAAGCCAAGCTGGAGAACCTGCCCTCCCCAGTTCAGACAAAAGGAGTTCCTTGAGAAAATCCCACTAACCCATCACTTCTCGGATGATGTACAACTCACCTCATCAAATGACTTGTGTGGACGGATAACCATTTGGGACTCGTATGATCGGACCCTGACGAATTCTGGAGACTCTGGCACACTCGGGTGCTCCACAGCACTGGCAAGGAGAGAAGAGAGAGAAACTGAGGACTATCTACACACAGGACCACCAGGGCTGGAGTTACAAAGTAAAGGCAGCTTCTTAACTTTTAAATGGCTTCATCAGCAAAGTCATGCATGAATATACACCAACTTCTAAGAACAGACTGAGTTAACTCAGTGTTTCCTGTCTCAGTAGGCTTTGTGTTGAAGAAGACAGTGTCTCTTTAATTATCAGCATTAAGGAACTGAAGGATTACTTTGATGAAAGGTTTGCATCCCTTCAACCCTCTGAGATAGTCACATTCTCACTGGGACGCACGGCGCCCCAGTTTCACTCACAAGACAAGCAGACTCCCACCAGACACGTGTGAACGAAGGCCAAGCTGCAGGGACTAAGCAGGAGCCCCCACTCAGCACACGTACCGTGACACCAACACCATCACGTTGTTTTCCTCATCCACGCTGTACCGCCGAACGTACACATAATCCCGTGAGTACATCGGATACTAAAGAAGAGGAGGGGTGGGAGGATCAGGGCTCTGGCTCATGTGGACGTGATCAAAGCAAAACCAGAGGGACAATACTCACGGGAAAATGGGTCACCCAGTGAAGAACCTCAGAGCCACTGACCACATCCCTCTCAATCACTTCCAGCTTGATCACCAGGGCGTCCCATTTTTTCCTATATTCTGTATCCAGCTACAGAAAGAGCAAAGACCATGAAGACCCAAGAAATCCAAAGCAAAGCTACAGAAGACTTCTCCAGAGGAGTGGGCCTCTTACCCAAGAGCCTTCTTTTTGAAAACAGTGATCTGACCTAAGGGCAGTGCCCAAGTGTCAAAGACACAGCTGTATTACTACTACAGATGAGTCCTTTAATAAAATCCCTTCCTGTAGGCCAATCCCATTACTTTGAAAGTGAATCTTAAAAAAAAAAAAGTGCCACAAGTATAAGAAAAAAACATTGTCATAGACACGTCTAGAGAAAATACAGTAGACAGTGATAGAAATTTGTAAGGGTGAAATAATTCCAAAAAGTTTTAAACAGACAAAAAGTCCAAAAGTACAGGCAGACACCTCACACAAATACAAATTGCATTATTTTAAAATTCTCTAACATCACCAAGAACTAAGGAATCTCAAAGACACATATCATACACATTCAAATCAACAAAAATTCAATACAGATTGACAGAATTCAGTGCTTAGGGGAAAGCGTGCACTTGTGTGTTAGCAGTGGGTATTATAAACACCAAACTAGTTACTCAAAGTCCAGTAAAACATGAGAACTCCAGGAAGGAAAAAACAATTTATGTAGAACTCTAGGTGATCCCAGCTCCCCTTTTCTGTATTTCCCCACAGAGAGGAACAGAGTCTTGGAACACATACTCTTATCTTTATTAAAAAACACCTTTACTGTGGACAAGTTCCAGATTGCTAAGCCCTGACTGCATCTGTATACTGCAGGGGAAGGACGTCACTAAGCCAACAGGTAAAACTGGAATACAAAGATTCTATCAGAGTTGCATCAGTTAAATTTGCTGACTTTGTTATAATGGTATCATGGCTAGTTAGGAGAATATGTCCAGTTTTTTAGGAAATACACACTGAAGGATTTTGGAATAAAGGGTATGTAACTTACCCTCAAATTGTTTAGGGGGAAAAAACTATAAAGTTTTATAAAATATATTAAAGCACTCAAATCCTTCCTCTATTTGATCTTCCCAACAGTTTTATAAAGAGCAGAAGTGGCCTCATGCCCAGCAGGCAAACTGTAAGTCAAAGGCTAACCGAGGCTGTTGCTGCTGCTGCTAAATCGCTTCAGTCATGTCCGACTCTGTGCAACCCCACAGACAGAGGCTCACCAGGCTCCCCCATCCCTGGGATTCTCCAGGCAAGAACACTGGAGTGGGTTGCCATTTCCTTCTCCAATGCATGAAGGTGAAAAGGGAAAGTGAAGTCGCTCAGTCATATCTGACTCTTAGCGACCCCATGGACTGCAGCCCACCAGGCTCCTCTGTCCATGGGATTTTATCTGACGTGAAATGAGGGGCAGAGAGATGGATGGACTGAAGCCAACATCTTATAAGTCAGAGAAATCACTCATGTGGACGATGGCAAGAGGACTTCTAGGCTTAGCAGCTCCTCATCTGGGAGGAGAAACGTACTCACCTGAACATTGAAGAACTGCCGTGGTGTCACGTCCGTGTAGGTTCCAAACACTAGAACAGAGAATAAGCAAGGTTTGCCACTCATCACACGCTCTATTCCTATCACGTAACTGCATCTCAACGGCAGAGTACTGACGTACAGATCTTAAAGGCAGATTCAAAAACCAGAAGTCACACTGGGGCAGCAAGGTATGACAGAGACAACCTACAGCAGAATATAACAAAGACAGGAGACTCTTGTCATCAGTCTGGTCACTCAGTCGTGTCCCACTCTCTGCGACCCCATGAACCAGCACGCCAGGCCTCCCTGTCCATCACCAACTCCTGGAGTCCATTCGAACTCATGTCCATCAAGTCAGTGATACCATCCAACCATCTTCGCCTCTGTCATCCCCTTTTCCTCCTGCCCTCAATCTTTCCCAGCATCAGGGTCTTTTCAAATGAGTCAGCTCTTCGCTTCAAGTGGCCAAAGTACTGGAGTCTCAGCTTCAACATCAGTCCCTCCAATGAAGACCCAGGACTGATCTCCTTTAGGATGGACTGGTTGGATCTCCTTGCAGTCCAGGGACTCTCAGGAGCCTTCTCCAACAACACAGTTCAAAAGCATCAATTCTTCGGTGCTCAGCCTTCTTTATAATCCAACTCTCACATCCATACATGACCACCGGAAGAACCATAGCCTTGACTAGATGGACCTTTGTTGGCAAAGTGATGTCTCTGCTTTTTAATATGCTGTCTAGGTTGGTCATAACTTTCCTTCCAAGGAGTAAGCGTCTTTTAAATTCATGGCTGCAATCACAATCTGCAGTGATTTTGGAGCCCAGAAAAATAAAGTCAGCCACTGTGTCCACTGTTTCCCCATCTACTTCCCATGAAGTGATGGGACCGGATGCCATGATCCCTGTCATCAGGGAGAGGAAAAACAACAGCACACCAGGGCAGTGCTCCCGGGACAAAACCAGAATGGAGAGTGTAAGAGAACAGAGTGCCGTGTACCTGCCGGGGAGAAACACGCCCCAGCAGCCAGGCAGGACTCACCTCGGTACTGGTAAAGGTGGGTGCCTGAAATGGGACGCCGCCACAGCTTGAAGTGTTTCTTATCCATCACCATCTCCCATGGCTGCTCTTTGCCTCCTGAATCTTCAACCCCTTCTGTCTGGGATTTTGGTTCTGGGGGGTGGCGCTCAACTCCAGAGCTCCGAAACATACCTGACATTTCCTCCAACCGTTTCATCTCATCAATGGATCTGGACAGGAGAAAAACAACAGGCATGGTGGGGTGGTTAGAGTCAGCCCTGAAAAATGAACTAGCCACACAAAGACTTACACAGAGCGGAGGGGGTTTAAAACAGTATAAAGTGTAGGGAATAAAAATACGAGGTCCTGAGTCTGAATCCCAGTCTAACATTCATCAATGAGAATATTAAATCACTGAACAATCCCTATTTCTTAACCTGTAAAATGAGGATAATAGTACCTACTTCAAAGGTTGATTATAAAAATTAAATTTACATGTGAAGTGCTTAATACTAGCCATATAATTAGCCCTCACATTTTATGCCTATGAAATGTCATTTGAAATCCTTTGCCCGTTTTTTAATTCAGTTGTCTTCCTATTACATTTTAGGAGTACTTACATATTTTTCCTCCTTTAAAGAGAGATAATTCACTTGCTATAAAAAATTATACTTTTACTATATACAAATCAGTGCTTTTTAGTATAGTCCCAATGTTGTACAACCATCACTACCAATTCCAGAACATTGTCACCAACCCCCAAAGAAATCTTTACCCACAGAAGTTACTTTCTATAGCCCCTAACAACTACTAACCTACTTCTGTCTCCATGAGTTTGCCTCTCTGGACAATTCATATAAATGAAATCTTACAAAATATGGCCTCTTGGGTCTGGCTCTTTTCACTTAGTAATATATACAATTTCATTCATGCTCTTATGGCTGAATAATATTCCACTGTATGGATATAGCCTATGGATATATCACACTTTGTTTACCCATTCATCAACTGATGGACATGCAGGTGTTTTCTATTTTTTGGCTATTATGCCTAATACTGCTACAGATATCTGTATACACCTTGTATACAGACGAAAGCTTTCAGTTTCTTTGGTAAATTCCGAGGGGTAGATTTACTTGGTTTAGGAAACTAACTATTTGAGCAAGTGCCAAATTATTTTCCAAAGCAGTTCTTCCATTTCTAAATTCACACCAGCAATGTATGAAGGGTCCAACGGCTTCACATCATTGCCAACACTTGTTAATGTCCATCTTTTTGATTCCAGCAATCCTAGTGGGTATAATGACTAATGACGCTGAGCATATTTTTATGTGCTTATGGGCTATTTGTGTATCTTCTTTGGATAAAAGATCTAGTGAAATCTTTGTTTTAAATTGGGTTGTCTTTACTGTTAAGTTTTTAAAGTTCTTCACATATTCTGAACAAAAGTCTCCTGTTAAATATTTACAAATATCTTCTGGCTCTGTGGGCCGTCTTTCCACTTTCTTGAGAGCAACTTCTGCTATGCAGAAGTTTTCAGTTTTGATGAAGTCAAATCAATCCATTTTTCCTTTGACTGTTCATGTTTTTGGTGTCATATCTAAGAAACCACTGCCTAATCCAGTACCGTAAGAACTTATGCCTATATTTTCTTCCACAAGTTTTAGTTTACATTTAGGTCTTTGACCCATTTTAATTTTTGTGTACAGTGTGAAGTATGGAGTGTAAATTCACTATTTCGCAAATGCATCTCCAGTTGTCCCAGCACCATTTTTTTAAAAAAAACACAGTTTTCCCTTTAATCTTTAAACAGCAGTTACCAAAGCAAGACTGCTGGCTGACTCTCTCACTTTCACAATTCAAGACTGAAGAGACCACCTACTGATATGTTCTGTCTGACACGCCCTTTCTCACTCCTCTTTAACCTTCAAAAACCGCACAAAGGGATCTGCCTGGTGGTGCAGCAGGTAAGTCTCTCTGCTCCCAATGCCAAGGGACACGGTTCAATCCCTGGCCAGGGAACTAGGTCCCACATATAAGAGTTCATATGGCACAACTAAAGATCCCATGTGCCGTAACCGAGACACAGTGCAGTCAATAAATAAAAATATTAATTAAAAAATAATAATAATAAAGTTCAAGGTTAACTCCAAGAAGGGGTTAGCCATGCACATGCACTCTGACTCCTCTACAGAAACATGCTGCACTGTATTATAATTAATCTATCTTTACACCTATCCTCCTTACTAAAATGGCTCCTAGCAAATGCCTGGTGAACATTACACACTCAGTAAGTGTTCACAGAATAAACTGAGTCGAATAAATATGGAGGTAGGCCTCAATAATTCAAATTCTTATTAAAAGATTACATTAATACACTGCTTTAGAAGTCGAAAATTCAAATTCATACCAGTAACCCCCGACTAAAAGTTTAGAGCCATCCAAACGATAGTGCAGAGATCTGGGTTCTAGTCCCAGCTGTGCCAACTCAAGCTGTGATTTACAAGTCATTTTATCTCCAAAGGCTCCCCTGTTCCACCTGTAACATGAGCACATCATTCCCTGAAAGTTTATTCCAATTTTCTGATTTTTAAACTCTGAACTTCAATGAAAGTATTTATGTACAAGGACATTTGTGTTTTGACCACCTGAAATCTTTTCCTATTGAGAACCCTCAAATAGGTGAAATACAGCCCAATTCCCCTCTTACGCCCTAGTAGTGATCACGGTAACGCCTAATCGACTGAGGTTAATCAGAGACTTCTGGTAGTGTCTTGAGGAAATAACCCAAGGCACGGGACCTTTTAGATTTCCTCACTTATCCGGAGGGAGAAATGCAACAGAACTGGGGAAACAAAATCAGCAACACTGCCCAAAGCAGGGCATCCCTGTAGCGGGTCTTGGCTATCCTCCAAGCCAACCTGGGTTCTCTTTGGCCTTCCGTCAATGCTCTGTGTGCCCTAACACCTTTCTGATTAAACCCTTTTTCAAGAAAGTTAACCAGTATGTTTCTCTGTTTGCAACTGATAACTCTAGCCAGTCAATTTATATTGATGTTCTGATGAAAAATGTTTAACCATTTTTTAAAAGTTTCAATGTGAATTAAACATTGCAAAACAGGACTGACTGCTACCGTTGCAAAAACCATAGAGAAATAGGGAAGGAAATTTAGAGTAGGAAATAAGGTCTTGCAAAGGAGAAAGCAAAAGTAAAGACACAGCTAGCTTTGGCTGTGAGAACAACAATGCAGGCATCACGTAGACCAATCACGGCCTGCTGAGGACTAGTAAAGCACCCTTCAACAAAAATTAAGCTGGACTCCTGAATGTCCTTACCCCAGAATGAAGAGGGGCAGGAACATCTTCAGAAAAATATACCAGAGGCTCATAAAATTATATAGTAATATGGTTTTAAGAAAATTAAACTATATGACGATAGGCAATATTTTTAATGGCCTTCTAAGAATCAAAGTGGTACACAGTTTCTGACCCACTGCTTAATCAGCCTCTCAAGATTAAAGGTCACTAGGTAACCCTGAAAAATCATGAGACTGAGTCCCTAGGGGGGATGGCAATGTCCTGTGAAGGTATGACACTCACTCTTTGTACAGCACAATACGAATGCCAGAAGAGACTGCATCATGAAATGTCAATGATCATTGTCCCAGGTTTAAGAATCTCAGAAGGGTCTCAATTTCTAAATGCTGACATGACAGACATCACCAGCACAGTCACTATTATTTGTGTAAAAAAAAAAAAAAAAAAAAAACCAACCTCTCACTATGTATCCCATTATTCTGCTGTGTCAAATCTCATTTGGAGGGGATGGTTGACTACATCTTATTATCTAAGAGACTTAAGTAACAAGGGAGAAATAAGGACAAAAGAGATTAAACCCAAAATAGCAGCAAAACCAGATTAGTAAGAGGATCAAAGAAAGATAGTCAATGCTTTCCTTTCTTCAAAACAAAGTCATATCAACATTTAAGAAAGGCTGTATGGAAAGCTATGGAAATTGAAGGCATAAAATCATGAAAACAGAAAAATAAGTATAATCATATTAGGCTCATCTAGGGGAATCCTACCCTAAGTGTAGAGCTTAATATTAGGCCCCAAAATGACTCAAATGAAGCCATCCCTATAATGAGTAATTTACCAAAGTAACACTGCTGTGTTTCAATGATCTCCTCCTCAAATTCCCAAATTATTGGGAATTCCCAATAATTCTCAAATTATTGTCAAAGTTAAAGACCTTGAAGAACAACTGCATGGGACAAACCCAGAAACGAGACATCAATAGCTCTTTGCAATTCTGAACCAACTAGATAACCATCAGATAATGAAGACAATCTCAAAAAACAAACAAACAAACAAACAAAACTCAGCTTTTACATAGTTCTGATTATCTAAGAATGTATGAGAGTAAAAACATCCTTAAGTGACAGTGGAGGGGGGGTGGAGAAGTCCCTTTAAGCCAAAAGGACTTTTTCTTGATCATTATTTATCTAATTAATAGCACAGTGAAAAGTTTAAAGGCTGAAATAGGAAAATGGCCAATTTTCTTCATGTAACTTTATTGGTATATATTTATTCAAATTTCTAGAATAATGAATTGTAAGTTTTTTTAAAAAGAAGAGGGAAATTAATGGAACATCTTCTGCTAGTCTTTCATATTTCTTAACTTCCTTTTTGTTCCTGTAATTTTTTTTAATGTTCCAAAATAATTTTTTTTTAATTACTATTAATATTTTTCCATAAGATTTGCCCAGCGCTCACAGAATGCCAGTCAGCACCAAAAACAGTGGTTAAAAGTTATTTTGTCTGGTCATTTAATTAAAGTCAATCAGGTAAGAAAGCTAGACTAAGCATTAAAATACCTGATTTCTATACCTGGATCATCAATGAATACAATTTACTTCTTTCCTCAAATTTTCTTGCTGATTCTCAATGAGTTCCTATTTAAGATGTTCACATTCAAAAAGGGAGCCTTACAGCCCACCACTGTGTAACAACAGCCATATCAGAATGAGTGTGTACCAGGACAAGCTGGTACAGAAATGGCACAGAAGAGCCAAAGGCTGTGATTGAGGGGCCATGAGACAATCACGCTCTTCTTCCTCGAACAATGAAAGAAATGCACATGTTCCGAAGCACAGTGGACTATGCTCATTCTGGAAGCTACCCAAAACCATCTAACCAGTGCCAACAGAATCTAAGGTCTTCAACCTCAGCAGGGCATCCTGCAAAGCAAACAAAATGAAGCACCAAGCCTAAGCCTGGATGGGAGGGGAGTCTGGGAGAGAATGGATACATGCATATGTATATCTGAGTCCCTTTGCTGTAAACTACCGCAACATTGTTAACTGGCTGTACACCAGTACTAAAGTTTAAAATATACATAAAAAACCACCAAACCTAAAAAGGCTAACCAGTACCCAGAGTATTTTACTCAATAAAATATTGGGAATTCCCTAGTAGTCCAGTAGTTAAGCTCCCTTGCTTTCATTGCCAAGGGCGTGGTTTGGATCCCCAGCCAGGAAACTAAGACCCAGCAAGCCGCACACAGTGCGCCCAGAATTAATTAATTAATAATAAAATACAAACATGACAAGCTAGGAGAACAAAGACCTTTGAAATCACCGTACAACCTACATACAGTTGACAGCATACCACCAGCCCCCTCAACAAGATAACATTTCTAAAAATCCTCAAAATGGACTTGACGAAATTTTAAGTATATGACAACGCAAGCATGAACTGGACATGGAGAGTTAAATAAGGGTCTTTACTGGAACAAGGCTGGAGAGGGTCAAAAAGGGGGCACCTTAAGTGCTCTTACTGGCCTTTGTCTAAGCTTCTGTATTAAACCCAAGTGGGTTAATACAGAACAATACCTCTTTAGGAGCTGGATTAGAATCAAGTGCTTCAACTCTGATTTCTTTCTCCCACAGCGGGTAGTGACTATGGACTCAAATGTTTACATCTATTTCTTATCCTATTTTTCCCCTCCAGCTCCTGGAAACGGGAGACCTACTGAACAGAGAGGTTCTAGAACATATCATCAATAAAAACACATGACGAAAAAGTATGAAATCTATCACCCGGGCCCCAACACAACTCAACTCCTGTTCCCAACAGGGCATCCAGAGGCCCTTTCCTGGTCTCTTTCCCAAACCAAATCCAACTAGGAATTTTTCCCTCAAAGTTCATGACTGTAGAACATGGATACTCCATCATCATCAAAAACAGAATGCAAATTCAAACAGCTGATTGGTAATTTTACAACCAAAAAGTTACCTTCACATATTTCTCACACCTGAGAACAAAATACCCCAAAACACTAACAGAAACTAGGCAGACAACCTCTCATGCTTTGATACCTTAACGTTTTTGAGTAAGGCTGTTCATGGTTGAGTTTAAAGTGCATTTGTAAAACAGTCCTTTTTACTGCTAAGAAAAATTATTACCAGCTCTAAAGATACACTTTGCATTTACCGACAACTCACAATGTTGCCTGGCATCTGGGTGCTACACTTCCAGACAGATCACAGTATTAACTTTACTGAAATATTTCCACTTTCACCTAACCAAAAGTGTAAAATAACAGAAGAAAAGACAACAGACTTGTATCGGAATTTATCTGAGGTAGGGGGATTATCCGAGGTTCTTGAAATCAGTTTCAGAGTTCAGGGGGCAGAATATGTGGAGAGACACACATTTTTGTTAAAAAAAAAATATATATATATATATATATATATAGAGAGAGAGAGAGAGAGAGAGAGCGCGCAACACTGTAAAGCAAGACCCAAAGCAACGTTTCCTTATGATATTACATGAAAACTGTAAGGGCTCAGATTAGAACCACAGATTAACAAATTCAACTAATGGTACCATACTTCTCACAGAAGTTTTTGATGATGACAACGTGATTACAGAGCCTAATGAAACTCTCAGAGTTCTAGCGGAAGTAGCAAGAAAAACTGACCTAATTCTTCCAGGTTAAAATGTGTGAGCTACTGGTTTGTCCTGGCAGGGCAGGATCTCCAGTCTCATAATCCTGCCATGAGTCACAATGACAAAAGAGCTCTCCTGGCATTTCTCACGAAATCCCATTTGGAAAAATGTAACTTTGTAAATTGCTTATCTACATCCTCAGGTCCATTTTAAAACCTGTTTCGTTTTTGCACCTTCTATGCGTGTGTGCTTGCTCAGTAGTCCTAATGTCTGCGACCCCAGGCCCTTCTGTTCGTGCAATTTTCCAGGCAAGAATACTGGAGTGGGTTGTCATTTCCTCCTCCAGGGGATCTTTCCCAACCAGGGATCGAACCCACATCTCCTGCATTGGCAGGCGGATCCTTTACCACTGTGCCACCTGGGCAGCCTTTGCATCTTCCTGAAAGAATGGAAGATTACATGAGCAATAGCTTACATGTCTTCAATACCAACTTCCCACGTTATTTTTTTAATTAGTAAAAAAAAAAACAAAAAAAAAACTGGCCGCACCCTGTGGCATATGGGATTTTAGGTCCCTGACCAGGGATGGAACCTGCGCCTCCTGCATTAGAAACGCATTCTTCTTAATCACTGGACCACCAGGGAAGTCCCCAAAACGTTATTTCTATAGTGGCACGCTCCCCCAAAGTCCCCCTCTCCACTAGCCTACACCTGCAGTTATTTCTAATTCAACAGATCAAGTTAACCCGCAGAGGCAATGTAGAAACGTGGGTTTGCTACAACCTGATCAAACTACTTGCATCGTCACTTCCAGTACCACCCGGTCAACGGGAGACAGTGATCACCAAGGCCGGCTCCAGGTTTCAAGGTTTCCACCTCCCAGTCCCACCGCCCCCACCCTCCTCCCCGCCCCAGAGAGGAAGCACGACCTCGCCACCAAGCCCACCTCTGCAACTCCTCCTCCCGGATCCTCTCCTCGTCCCACACGAACACGCCGGCGAGCGCCGCCATCAAGGCAGAGGCATGGCCGGGGCGTCCGCGCAGCCGGCGCCAGAGGCGACCGAGGAGGACGCGACGCGAGCTCTCCGAGTACAGGCGGCCGTAGAGCTGCGCGATCTGCTGCGCGCGCCGCACGCGCAGGCCCGTCACGAAGCGGCACTGATTGGCCAGCAGGGCGAGCAGGCCCCCGCCCCGCGCGCCCGCGCGCCCGGCCGCCGCCGCCGCCGCCGCGCCCACCAGCCAGGCGGCCAGGCCTGCCGGCGGCCTACGCGGGAACATGCCGCCCGCTCGCCCCGCCGGGGCCCCGTGCACACGCCGCGCGCCCGGCGGANATTCTTGCCTGGAAAATTCCATGGACAGAGGAGCCTGGCAGGCTATGGTCCATGGGGTCGCAAAGAGTGACAGGTGACTGAAGTGACTTAGGGCGTTCGCGCGCACACACACACATGCATGTAGGTGCTCTTGACGATTTTAAATCAGGAGGGTGATTCCTCAGATTTCTTTCAGAAGGATGCCTCCAGCTTTCTGTGACTTTAACTGGAGCCAGTTAAAGCCTGTTGTTCTATACACTTGCTGAGCTTCGACCCCCAGCCTGGCTCTGATGCTGGACCCTATGACCCAATGGCATGCCTAGTGCTTCATTACCTTCTTGCGCACCCAGCTCCAGAGCCTGACCTGTCGTCTGCTTTTAGGTGACAGCTGGGTCTGCAAATCTGTCCTCTGTGAAGGCCACCAGCGCACCGTGCGGAAGGTGGCCTGGTCTCCATGCGGAAATTACCTGGCCTCGGCCAGCTTTGATGCCACCACTTGCATTTGGAAGAAGAATGAGGATGACTTTGAGGTAAATAGACCAGGATTGTTGCCTGTTTGATCCCCAGGGCTGTTTTAGGAACTTTTTTTATTCTAGTATTTATTTTTATTTTTGGCTGTGCTGAGTCTCCGCTGCTTTGTGTGGGCTTTCTCCAGTTGTGGCAAGTGGGGGCTACTCTTTGTTTCGGTGCATGGACTTCTTGTGGTGGCTTCTCTTGTTTTGGAGTAAAGGCTGTAGAGCTCTTGGGCTTCAGTAGTTGTGGTGGACGGGCTTAGTTGCTCCAGGGCATGTGGAGTCTTCCTGGGGACCAGTGTTGGAACCTGTGAGCATTGCACTGGCAGGCTTATTCTTAACCACTGGACCACCAAGGGTGTTCCTGGTTTAGGAACCTGAGCCAGCCTGGGTCAGTGGGACTGAACTTGCAAGGACCACAGGGGTCTTAGCTGGCACTGATTCTTGTCCCTCTTCACTGTTCGCAGTGCGTAACCACTCTGGAGGGCCATGAAAATGAGGTCAAATCAGTGGCCTGGGCTCCGTCTGGCAACCTCCTTGCCACCTGCAGCCGAGACAAGAGTGTGTGGGTCTGGGAAGGTGAGTCCAGATCCCTCCAGGTGCACTGGAGAGCCTGCCACCCGATCTCTGCGCCCCGCCCTATGTCCCTGACGGTCAGCTTATGTGCCCCCTTCTTTTCTCTTCCACAGTTGATGAAGAGGATGAGTATGAATGTGTCAGTGTCCTTAACTCCCACACACAGGATGTCAAGCATGTGGTTTGGCACCCGAGCCAGGAGGTAAGAGCCGGGTATCTTGGTGGGAAGTAATTGTGATGTGGAGGGTTGTACCCAGCCACCTTCTGCTCTTCAGCCTCAACTTGGCTTCCCCAGGAATCTCTCTGTCTGTGACCAGAAGATGTCAGTGAGTCCCTTTATAAAAGCACATCCCTGGGACTGTCCTGTCTTGGGAGGGAGAAGTCTTGGAACCACAGACACTCCCGGGCCCTACACACATGTACTGTGCTGTCCTTGGCCTCCCCCACAGCTGCTGGCCTCCGCCAGCTATGATGACACAGTGAAGCTCTACCGGGAGGAAGAAGATGACTGGGTGTGCTGTGCCACCCTCGAAGGCCACGAGTCCACTGTGTGGAGCTTGGCCTTTGACCCCAGTGGCCAGCGCCTGGCATCTTGCAGTGATGACCGCACCGTGCGCATCTGGCGCCAGTATCTTCCAGGCAACGAGCAAGGTGAGGGCCCAGCCTAGGAGCTGAAGACCCATCTTTGCTGAGGGGCTGAGACACATGGATGAGTTACAGAAAACTGGGCCCTTCATAGATGTGCCATGGGAGGGCTCCAGGGAGAGTGCTGGAAGAGTCCAGGGAGGCTCTGGGGAAGGGGGGCTGTTTCATCCAGACTGAAAGGAATGAGTAGCATTTTAACATAAGAAGAGACTTCTGGTGGTTAAGACTCCGTGCTTCCAATGCAAGGGGCACTGGTTTGATCCCTGGTCAGGGAACTAAGCTCCCACATATTCCCAGACATAGCCACAAAAGAAAAAAAGGAAATTCTAGATGCAAAGAGGACCACATGAGCAAAGGCACTGAAAGTAAAGATGGCCTAGGTTTACACCAGGAATAGGGATTTGCATAGGGTAGATGGAGCATAGGGCATAAGGAGTTTGGAGAGAAGTAAGGTAGGTTGGGCTGGGTAGCTGACGTAGTTTAGTCACTAAGTCGTGTCTGACTCGTTGCAACTCAATGAACTGTAGCACGTGCGACTTCCCTGTCCTTCACCATCTCCCAGAGCTTGCTGAAATTCATGTCCATTGAGTCAGTGATGCCATCTAGCCATCTCATCCTCTGTCATCCCCTTCTCCTCCTGCCCTCAGTCTTTCCCAGCATCAGGGTCTTTTCCAGGGTCAGTTCTTCACATCAGGTGGCCAAAGTATTGGAGCTTCACTNCTTGCTGAAATTCATGTCCATTGAGTCAGTGATGCCATCTAGCCATCTCATCCTCTGTCATCCCCTTCTCCTCCTGCCCTCAGTCTTTCCCAGCATCAGGGTCTTTTCCAGGGTCAGTTCTTCACATCAGGTGGCCAAAGTATTGGAGCTTCACTTTCACTTTGTCTTTCCAATGAGCATTCAGAGTTGATTTCCTTTAGGATTGACTGGTTAGATCTCCTTGCTATCCAAAGGACTCTCAAGAGTCTTCTCCAAAAAGGCAGGATAAGTTGTCAGACATAGTCTGTAGCAAAAGGGATTTTGAGGAGCAGGATGTCTCCTTCTTAGAACCCTGCTGTGAAAATGCCAGTCTGGGTGCCATGTCTAAGGCAGATCAGGGCGGATGGGGACAGAGGAGTGAGCATGAGGCCTCAGATGTGCGGATGGGGGAGGGCAAGTTAGGGTCTCCTCTGCGGTGGGGCAGGTTCTTCCCTGAGGTGCCCAGGGCATGGATACACCCAAGGCTCAAGAGAAGTCTGTCACGCAGGGGTGGCATGCAGCGGCTCCGAGGCCAGCTGGAAGTGTGTCTGCACCTTGTCAGGCTTCCACTCCAGGACCATTTATGACGTCGCTTGGTAAGACCACCCTGCCCAACCATTCCAGAGATTTTCGAGAAGTCAGGGCGCTCTTTCACCTTTGGGAATACGTGGGGATATAGAGCAGCCACCCTCATGTCATCAGATCAGGCTAGACTGTTTCCATGCTGGTTTAGCACTGGCTGGCCCAGGGTTCACAGGAGCAGGGGACAGACTTAGACCCAGGCTGAGGGTAGCTCCATACCATCCACAGCATCCAACCATCCAGAAATATGTATTCTTGAAACTGTAGCTTCATGGCTGGGGTTTTATGGTTTGGTAACACAGCTTCTACCTTAGGGAGTCTAGGAAAGCCATACTGTTCACATAGGAGAGTCGGTCAGAGGGCAGTTCTCGCCCTGAGAATCTGTCCTCAGGAAATAACCCTAAATAACTGAAAAAGTTGACGTGCATCTAAGTTTTACTTATACTGTCAAACATTTGGAAATAGCAAAAATGGAATCAAGTAAAAGTATGATAAAATTAAGTGAGCTGTTGTATCAGTTTAAAAAAACGGTCAGGAACACTTCATGTCAGAGCAACTGCTTGTGCCAAGTGAGGAAAGTACAATTCAGAGTTATATGTAGGTTTTTAGGTTAATTACATGAAAAGAAACCTAGATGGCAGCACTTGCAGCTTGGGGTGCTATTTGCAGCTACACGTTCATTAGAGACGCTAGAGTAAGAGACACCACCACGTCCTCGAGTTTGGGACTAGAACCAGCCCCTCGCCCCTGACTTGCCAGGTGGTGAGGGAGGAGCCACCTGCACGCTCACGACGCACCTGTTCCCCCACCCCCCAGGTGTCAGCTGACAGGGGCCCTGGCTACCGCCTGTGGGGATGATGCCATCCGAGTATTTGAGGAGGATCCTGGCACAGACCCGCAGCAGCCCACCTTCTCCCTGACAGCCCACGTGCCTCAGGCCCACTCCCAGGATGTCAACTGTGTGGCTTGGAACCCCAAGGAACGGGGGCTTCTGGCCTCCTGCAGCGACGATGGAGAGTTGGCCTTCTGGAAGTATCAGCCGTCTGAAGGCATCTGAGCCACTTTGGGGTTTGGACAGAATCGTGCTTCCCCAGAAAATGTCCTCAGACTTCCGCAGCCCCCAAGAGGACCAGGAGGAGCATCCTTGACCTTCCTTTATTTGGCCCTCCTGCATTCAGACTTGGGGAGAGGCTCAGGGCCACTGGACCACTCACTCTGCCCCCTCCTTTGACACGGAGCCCCTTGCAAAGAGCTGCAGAACACCTGCGTGTTGTACTTAAGCCAGACTTTGCTTTAGGGCAGCATTCAGTTGGAGAGCAGAGGTTAAGTATACTACTTTATAATCATTATACCTTTATGTAGGAGGGATGTAGCTCAGCCCTTTCTGAGACTATAAGCTTTATACAAATAATCTGAGTCCCAAGTCCTATTTTATGTTATAGGGACATTGACAATTTAAAAGAATTTTATGGTGAGTCCTTCTCTGAAGTAGGCCCTGTCTTCCCATTTTCTGGGTAAATCCTTGCATTTAAGACATGCATTCAATACTGAAATTAATTCCTTAATGTAGGTTTGTTAGAATAAGAGACCGCTCTGCTTTCCCTTAGAAACCCTTGCATACCTTCTGTGCCAGGTGCTGTGATGACAGCGGGGGAGTGCTGAGAAATAAATGGAGAGAATGTGAACCCTAGCAGGGAGTTACTGTTGGCCACAGGTCATACATTCTTATAGGGGGTGAAAATTGGGTCTTGGGTGAGGGGCAAAAAAATTCTAAAGGGACAGTATGTACCGTCTTAAGAACCACAGTATGTAAATACTCTGTGGTCTATCATGTGAGATTTCCATAGTGGGGGTGAGTGGTAAGAAGCAGCCCCTTAGGGAAATAATGCTGAAAAGAGGTAGAGAAACACAGGTACAGGCCGGCAGCACTGGGGTCTCAGGCTGTCCCTGGACAGGCACGGCCACATGGGTTTTGACTTGAGGACCATCCTCAAGGCCATGGTCTTCAGTTGAGTTTTATACCACAAAAATCATGACCTTAGATTTTGAAGACAGCTGGGGCAGTATCTAGAGCCGTGGTTTTCAAGATGTGCCTGCCAGTCATGGGACTTCCCTAGAGTGCTTCAGGGCAGGTAGAGAGGTCAGCACCTCCGGAGCAAGGGAATGGCACCAGATACTGCAGTTGGGTCTCCATGCCTTGCCCTCAGTGAAAATACTGCCAACTCCACTGAGAAACATCCTCAGTAGAACCAACACAAATAAAATTGTGTTAGATCTCCACCCTTGAGCCTACAGCATTCTGCCGGAAGCAGGCATGCAGCAGCCGTGCTGCACACGGAGGTGAGGCTGTCCTGAGGAAAAGCAGTTGTGCAGTTGCATGCTCCATCAGCTGTGTCCATGGCGTAACCATTTCTAGGTGGAAGAACTAGCAAACTGTAGTGTGTAGACTTGGCTATTTGGGAGACATTTTCTGGGAAATGAATGCAACGAGCCTGTCACTTCAAAGGAAACTGATCATGTTGCCAATGATAAAACAAGCTTTCCAGCAAAAATTCAAATTTGTGAAAACTCGTATTGACATCAGGAGCTTGACATCTTCTCGATGCGTAGGCTTTTCTGAGGGGATTGGTGGTGATAGAACACATGATTTATGATGAAGTGTATTAACATTTGAAAGATTTGCATAATTTAGTGAATGAGCATTTTCCAAATGACTAAGGCATGTTACAAAGACACTCATGGGCAAGACTCATTAAAAGTGTAAGAGAAACAAATGGGTTTTAATGCAGGAGGGTTGCTCTTGATAAGTATGCTCATTGATAAGGTTTCATATCCACATTATCTTTAAGAAACTACCACCTGTGTAGTGACGTAGTATCTCATAGCCTCTGTTATCTGAGAAGCCTATTTAGAAACTTCTAACTTCCTACCTGTGTGAAGTCAGCTTTACATCAATTCACATAACAGGTTTTGGAAACAGCTGTGGGGATTCCAACTGTATTATTAAGCTGGACATGAAAGAGATTCACAAAAATGTAAAATGCTGTTCTTCTCCCTGAATGTTTTCAAAGTTGTTCTTCATAAAATGTTAACATTATTAAGTTACTGTTATTTTAAAATGCGTTTACTCTAGTAAATAAACATCAGTGGCTATAACCCAAATAATAAAAGCTGTTTGGAGTTCTTTTTTTGTAGCGTAGAGGGGTCCTAAGACTAGAAAATTGCCAACCTAGGGAAATTACTCATCAGAATCATCTTCCAGTTTTATGCATTTATTCCTAAAAAGGGGCTTTTCAGGTGGCTCAGTGGTAAAGAATACACCTGCCAATGCAGGAAATGTGGGTTTGATCCCTGGGTTGAGGGAGGAAATGGCTGCTGCTGCTGCTGCTGCTGTCTCTTCAGTCGTGTCCGACTCTGTGCGACCCCATAGACGGCAGCCCACCAGGCTCCCCGTCCCTGGGATTCTCCAGGCAAGAACACTGGAGTGGGTTGCCATTTTCTTCTCCAATGTATGAAAGTGAAAAGTGAAAGTGAAGTCGCTCAGTTGTGTCCAACTCTTGGCGACCCCATGGACTACAGCCTACCAGGCTCCTCCGTCCATGGGCTTTTCCAGGGAAAAGTGCTGGAGTGGGTTGCCATTGCCTTCTCCAGGAAATGGCTACCCACTCCAGTATTCTTGCCTGGAGAATTTCATGGACAGAGGAGCCTAGAGAGCTATAGTCCATGGGGTCACAAGGAGTCAGACACGACTTAACACACACAAAACAATATTCCAGAAAAAAACAGAAGGCAAGAATCTGAGAAGAAAATTTATAGATCTGAATCTTGTAACTGCTTTAAGCACCCAGCTGGCACTGCCTCCTTATGGGAGGGGACACTGCCAATCTTGAGAAAGCACTAACCTGTTGGTTTCCACCAAAGTTCAGTGTTAGCCCTGCAGCGATGCTGACACAGAAGGGTCCACAGGCACAGTCCTGACAGGACAGGGCACCAACACTGCCCTCTGCTGGCTGAACGGGTACAGCCCGACTGAAGAGCAGCCTTGGCCTCTAGAACTGGCGTTCACTCTAAGCAAGCTCAGGGGCTGAAAAACCAATCCTTCGATTGGGGAAAGGAAACTTTTAATTTGGAATCACTGCAAAGACAATGCTTTCTCCAAGTCATTTTATTAGAACATGTGACTCAAAAGGAAACTACAAAGAACATGCCTCAAAATGCTATACACGGTTTGTGCTCGACACCCACAGACACTAGAGCCAGGGTGTGATGGCAAGGGAGCCGGGGGAAAGCGGGAGGGTGGGTGGGACCAGGTCTCCACCACTGAGGTCCCTTACACAGCACACACCCCTAACTCGGGTTCAGCTCTCCTCTCTGTGCAAGAGTGAATGCCTCTGGACTCAATCTGAGTCACTGTCTGTCTCGGCTTCTTTCACATCCACGCTGAATTTGTACTCCTGGTCACACCCCATGTAAGCGTCACTCATGAAATACAGGGTGTAGTTGTGGGCGCCGGTGGCCGGGGCCACGAAGTCGAGTTTCACCTGGAGAGAGCAAGCACAACTGAGGGCTCGCTCAGATACCTGCCCCCTCTCGCAACCCGCTGGGACCAGCGGACACACTCACCTTGGCCTTCTGCTGCAGGGTCAGCCTCTTGATGGAGATGAGACTGTTGGACTTGGCGTCTCCGATCACCACCCACCAGCCCTCTTCACGTTTCTGTAGTGACCAAAACCCAACAAGGTCAGTGTGTAAAACCTGATGGCTGTGACACCAGGCAAAAAGTCACAAAAACAGGACACCAGAAAGCAAGCTTTCAGAATTTTCGTACCAAAAGATAATTGGATACAGGATTTTAAAAAGGTTTCTCATGTGAACGCAAGTTTTAAGTAGACAGGTGAACTCATTTGCTGGTTCTGGCTCACTTCCTTGCCCCAGAGTACCTTCTCCCGTTTAGCGCCTGATACTAGATCCAAGACTCCACTATCAGACATCTAGTCTTTGAGGCTGGCAGCTTTGAGTTCCTCAGAGACCCTTGTAGGTAAAAGGCAGACATATCAGAGGACAAAAACATGTCACCCTGAGGTGAGCCGGCCAGCACAGTGGATCCAAGTAGGCCTTGTGCCAGGACTTCCCTCAGCACCAGTCACCCAAATTACCTTAAAGCAAGAAAACTACAGACTTCCACAAAACGCACTCACAGCCCCCAAATTAACCCCTAGCCTTGACATCATTACTGCTCTAGACCTCCCCCCACTGATGACTATGTGCCCTCGCAGCACAGACCCTAGCCAATGGCAGGGCCTCGAGGGGACCCCAAGAGGCCAGTCCCAGCACATACCTGCGGGAAGAGAGGCGCGATCACAGGGCCCGTGACTTCCTCCTCCCGCTCCAGCTGCACCAGCACGACGACTGGCCCGCCACTGTGGGGAGACGCCCGGGGCACCATCACAGCTGTGCCCGCTGGGGGCGCACCTGGAGCGGCGCACCTGGCCCGCGGGGCTCACCTGCGGATGGCATCCTTGTCCACCACCTCGTAGGACAGCTCGATGTTGGGGTAGCGGTTACAGAAGCGGGCCACGTCCGCGATCTGGCTGTCCGACAGCTGGAGCAAGGCGTTGCGCTCTTCGTCCTCCATTTCCATGATGTCGAAAACACTCTCCACCCCCTGGGCGGGCATCAGAGAGGTCAGGAAGGGAGAAGGCAGATGGCCGCAGAGGAAACTAGCACCGGCGACTCATCCTCAGCCAGGTGACTCCGTGAATACTCTAAACTTCCCTCCCAAGCGACTCCAGCCCAGACTCCAGCCAACAGAGAGTCCACTGGCTCCACAGAGTGGCCATTTTTATTCCTATGCTATCAGATCATCCAAAGAACACAGCTCTCAACAGTCAGGCTGCCTGGCACCTTCTTGGGTAACACCTTCAGAGAAGCCAAAACGAGACGTCTCCCCTCCCACAACCAACCCCAGCGTAGGAAGCCCGGCCTCCAGACTTGGCCACCCAACACTGCGATGCAGGCCCAGCTCACCTTGTCTGTGCAACGTTTGATGTGCTCAGAGGTGAAATGCGGCAGCTGTTTCAGGTAGGAGTCCTTGGACCACATGGCTTGGGTGGCCATCTGGGCTAGCTCCATGGCCGCCAGGGCCGGGCTGAGCCACCCGTTGCTGGAGAGGACGTCCACACAGGCCTGGATGAGCCGGATGGCCTGCAGAGGGACCAGAGAGCAAGAGCAGGCATGGGCGCTGCTGCCGCCACGGGCCATGCCCAGGCCTCCACGCCCGGGCCTCCACACCCAGACCTCCAACGCCCGGGCCTCCACACCCAGGCCTCCACGCCCGGGCCTCCTCGCCCGGGCCTCCATGCCCGCGGCGCCCGGCCTCCACGCCCGGGCCTCCACGCCCACGGCGCCCAGCCTCCACACCTTGCTGAGGATCTCCTCTGTGTCCGACTGCAGCTCGGCACTCAACTGCATGCGGGACAGGTGAGCCTGCAGAAGCAGGTTGGTCTTGACATGCGGGTCGTTGAACTTAGGGTTATTCAGCTTGTGGGGGACCTTCTGGGCCAGCTGGAAAGCAGAAGAGCAGTTGGTGAAGAGACTCGTAATCAGGCCCAAAGCACCACCCGCCCCAGGCCCACAACCATTCCACACTCAGGGTAGATGGCGGCTGTGGGTGGGGGGGGTTGAGGTGTGTGTGGAGTGTGTGAGGGAGTTTGGGGGCGGGGGAGTGGGTGTTTTCCTGACCTGACAGCGGGATCCTGTGCTCTGGGCACGGGGGCCGAGTTTCACTCGGCTCAGAAGACAAGACGCACTCACCTGCCGCAGGAGGTTGTCCTCGTGGTGCCGGATGGGGATGTTCTCATACTCGGCCGCGTTGGAGATGATCTCGATGAGCCCTCGCACCTTGGTCTTGGCGTTCAAGGACATGCTGAAGAGCTCTGAGAAAGGAAAGAAAGGACATTTTCAGGGATCAAAGCAGGCAGAGGAGGAGCAGAGAGTTAACCGCTGGGCTAGCCCGGCTCCACCCTGCAGCGCGTCCCTCTGACAAGCCCACGAGGCCCTGGAAGCCTCGTCGTGCCGTCCCTGTGGCTGCAGGCCCTGCCGGCCCTTACCGATGGTAGTGTAGTTGATGTAATAGTAGGCGGCGATCATGCCCAGGTTCAGGGGCGCCACGTCCATCTCGTCCTCGACGCTGATGCACTTGGACTGCTCCAGGTCGCTCAGGGTCTGCTCCACGAGCTCTGACAAGTGGTCAGACAGGTGACGATGGGAGATGCCTGTGAAGGTGACAGGTAAGCAGGGGTGTCCCAGGGAGACGGCGAATGAGGGCTGTGCCAACCACCGGAGGATGATGCGTGTAGCACCGCCACCGACCCTGCAGGTTGTAGTAATTGGGGTTCTGCGTCATGCGGCGGTACAGGAAGGTCCAAGTGAGGTAGTCCACGGCATCCTGCTTGTTCTCAATGGTCTTGGTGACGATCTCGGCATTGAAGTGGTCATGCATACAGTGGTCCAGGTGAGACTCCACCGGCAAAGGCTCATACAAGAACTTCTTGAAGAAATCCTATGGGAAAGAATGTCAATGACATTACAGTACACAATCAATGACAATACAGTCACAAAGAAAGGCCAAGGGCAAATATGGCCGCTGTGCAACAGGCACGGCTCATGCAAAATGGAAGAAACCAGCTGCACAGACAAGGTGAGCGGGGTGTGAGTGCCTGTTCCCCCTGGCATCACGGGTTATTTCTACCATGGAGGAAGGTACACTGAGCCCCAAGGGCTGAGCAGGGCATGAGGAAGACAGACCCAGCCAGAGGGTTAAGATCTCAACACACAGGCGGAGGGGAAAAAAAGAAAAGATCTCAATACACAGAGTCAACAGCAGTGGCAAAAATCAAAGGCTACGAAGTTCTACGCGGGGAAAGGCTTGTTAGAAAAGCAGCGTGGAAAAGGAGAGGAGACGGAGAGAACGTAAGAGAGGAAGTAAGGACGCCTATGGAGAGAGAGTGAAGAATCTGCTCGGAGGCCCGGGCTCGGAGGCCCACGCCAGACGCCGCCGCTGACCTTCTTGGAGCCCTGGCACATGATGACGCAGCGCCCCTCGTCATCCTGCAGAGGGCGATTGGCATGGCCCACCATCTGCAGAACGTCGTAGATGGGGTAATCCACGTACCTGGGGACGGAGGGAGAAGGGGACTCAGGACGCTGCCTCCCAGAAGGTCAAGGAATAAAATGCAGATACAGTGAGATGTGGAAAATCCTAGCAAACCTCTGTGAGTGTGCTCAGGTTATCTATACATCAGTTTAGTTTTCAAGTGTAAGAGTCATGACTTTGTTGCTCAGGGTCTGTGAACCAAAGGTGTTAATCCATCTAACGTGTGTGTGTGTGTTGCCTCATGTCCATCTCCTTGCGACCCCACGGACTACAGCCCGCCAGGCCCCTCTGTCCATGAAATTTTCCAGGCGAGAATACTGGAGTGGGCTGACATTTCCTCTTCCAGGGGATCTTCCCGACCCAGAATCGAACCTGTGTCCCCTGCACTGGCAGGTGGATTCTTCACTGAGCCACCTGGGAAGTCAACCCATCTAATGGCAGTAGCCAGATAGGTCCATATTAAAGCATTTGATACATACGGCAGGCTCCCAAACCTCACAGCCATATAGTTCATGAGTGATCACATCCACCCCACTCAAATCCATACCTAGAAGCAGGTTCAAGCATCAAAAATGAGTCTGCACAAATAAAACCCTGGCTGGGGTGGAATCTCAGCTAGCTATTTACTTCCCTAACACCTTTTCTTCACAATAGTGACCTTCTGGATCTGCAGAGAACGCTCATCTTAGGAGAGAGGGGCCCATTAACGCACAGCACACTGGACTCACGCGTGGATCTTGCCGTTGTAGTACTGGGTGTCCATGATGATCACCAGGTGGGCGGCCACATTCATGCCCCAGCAGAGGCTCCGAGAAGCGACCACCACCTGGATGGCCCCTGAGGCAGAGGGGAGGAACAGACTAAGCGCAAGGCTCCCCAGGTGGGGTAGGACCCGCTGCCTCCAGGGCAAGCAGTAGCTTACCCTGCTCTACACTTCAGAACTCAGGGCAAAGCTGGGCAGGGACAACATTTCAGGACTAAGAGACTAACGCGGTACTTCAGGAGGGTCTGCCTGTCACTGCTGCTCTGCTGGGGGGCTACCCTGCAGGAAAGGAGGACACCCTGGAATAGACCCCAAGCCCAGAGAAAGTCAGGCTCATGCTCCTGCCTGACAGGCAGGCTGTGCCGACTGGAACATGCTTCCACCAACTCAGCCACAGGCTGGCCAGTCCACGGCAGCAAATCGAGCCCTGAGGGTGTCCCACGAGGCAGATTCAGGAGTCAGAGTGACAAGTGATTCTGGCAGGAGCACTGCCACTGCAGCTCCCTAAGCACTGTCAAAATACTACTCTGCACGAAATGCCTGACGTCAGCGAGACAGAAGCACCTAGCCACCCAAGGGAGACACAGAATGGACTCCATCTCTAAAGCCCAACTTCCCTGCTAAGTCCATATCCATGGAAAACTAGGTCTCAAGGCCAAAGGTCCAGGTCTAAAAACCCAGATTCTAAAAGAGCACGACTTTATGTGCCTGCCTGCTTTCTCCTCTACCAAGTAGGTTATTCCACCTTCATCTCAAGGACATTGAGACCAAATAAAAGATGAGCAGTATTATGAAAATGACGGGTGTGCCTGCTGCCGAGAAACATCACCCACACGAGAAACATCACTCCACACCCCGCTGATCCCCGGGGCTGGTCTCACTCTGCTCCTCAAGGCCTGCTCTCTACCTGAGCTGAAGAGCTGCTCCACCAGGCGCCGCTCCAGGGGGCTAAGCCCCTCGTGCAGGTAGCCCACCCCGTTCAGCAGCGTCTCCTTGAGCGTGCTGTCACTCAGCTTCTCCAGGTATGGGATCAGGTCCTTCTCAGTGCAGTGCAGGAATCTGGGTGGCAGGAGTGCTGACTCAGCCCAGAGCAGCCCCCTCCCCCGCAGCCCCTCCCAGGGGTGCTCGCTCAGCACCCAGCCAGTTGAGGGCTGCCCCACCGCACACACGGCACCCGGCAGTGGGCCACCCACCTCTGGCGCTGGATGTCAGCTGCGCAGGTGGTGAGGATGTCGATGGCGGTGAGGCGCGTCTGCTTGCGGGAGGGCACGAAGACAATGACGGGCTTCTTGGGCGNGTTGAGGGCTGCCCCACCGCACACACGGCACCCGGCAGTGGGCCACCCACCTCTGGCGCTGGATGTCAGCTGCGCAGGTGGTGAGGATGTCGATGGCGGTGAGGCGCGTCTGCTTGCGGGAGGGCACGAAGACAATGACGGGCTTCTTGGGCGAGTGCTTGGTGATGGCGTGGTACACGGGCTTGGCCATGGACAGCAGGCGCGTCTGCGTGTGGCTGATGTTGAAGCCCTGAGGCCGGGGAGGGAGAGGAGGTCAGGAGCCTGGGGAAGCTGGGTGGTGGGGCCGCGCGGGAGCTGGAAGCGTGGGCCCACCTGGATGTGCAGCTCTAAGGGCACGGGGCGCACATTCGGGTGGAAGTTGAAGGTGGAGGTGGCGCTGCAGCCCAGCCAGTGGGCCACGTCCTTCGCGTTGGAGAGCGAGGAGCTGAGAGCCACGATGCGGATGGGCCGCTCGATCTGGGAGGAGATGTAGCGCATCCGGGAACAGATGACCTCCAGGACAGGCTGCGGAGAGGGGCGACTGATCACTGCAGGCCTGGGTGCTCCGGCCTCGGCCCTGAGCGCCTCCGTGGGCAGCCCAGCGTCCTTGAGAGGATCTCCTAATTCCCTTTTCTGATCAGGGCTCTCCTGTCTCTGGGGGCACCTCTCCCCAGCCAATCTCCACTAAGCTATGCTGTTCTCAAAAACACCTACTAGAAAATCTTAGGTCCTCCTTTTGAGACAAGGGGACAGGCAGAAGCAGCCCCCATCTGTGGCCTACGCGAGGCCCAGGGCCAAGGCTACAGCGCGGGCCCCGGCCCTGCCTCTGCGCGGCAAGGCCAGCCTACCCCATTCTCGCCCCCGATGAGGTGGACCTCGTCCACCACGAAGAGGTTGATGTTCTGCACATTCTTGCGCTGCTTCCACCGCCGGGAGAGAATGTCCCACTTCTCGGGCGTGCTGATGATGATGTTGCCCTTGCCCAGGAGCTTCAGGTCCGTGCTGGTCTCTCCCGTCAAGAGCACCACCTTCTTGCTGAGCCTGTCCTGGAACTTCTCGTACCAGTCCATGTACACCTGGCAGAAAGACGTCAGGGCTTCAGCATTAGCTCATTCATCTGGAGAAAAACCTGAGAGGCTGAACAGAGATCTCTTGCCCTTTAGACCTCAACCAACTACACCAAGTGACCAGAGAGCTTTCCTTTAGAGTGCAAACCGAGGAAAATGGCCCCCGGCAGGTAAAGCCTGGCCCTAGTTGGCTCTGCAAATTTTAGGGCTCTGAAAAACCTCAATCTGGACTTGAGATGAGAACGGCTTCTGGGAAAAAGCACACAGGACGCACCTGTTCAGCCAGGGCCTCCATGGGGGTGATGTAGACACAGCGGCCCTCCGAGTTCTGCAGCAGCATCCGCAGGATGGCAAACTCCGCACAGATGGTCTTCCCGCTGCCCGTGGGGGCCCCCACAAACACGTTGTCATCGCTGTTGTACACTGTGTTGAACACTGAGAATCGATAGAAAGGCAGTGAGACCCCGAGGGAGGCTCGATGGAGGCCATGTGGGAAAACTCTGCCCACAGGTCCAGAGGCAGCCAGCAGAGGCGAGGGAATGGCGCCCCTGCTGCAGGCAGGCCTGCGCCTTCTCTCCCTCTCACCTGCCCCTCCCAACATGAGGAAAGAGACCCTGGTAAGGAGCTCAGGTCTCCTAGAGGTCTGCCGGAGGACGCAGGAGCAAAGGAGGCCAGGGCTCCCTCCTTGCTTCGCCGCCGGTCTTCTCAGTGACCAGGGTGCCAAACCGGAGGGGCCTGGCTCCCCACCTCTGGCCCTCCGAGCCCTGCCCACACCTCCTGGGAAGCGGCTAATACAGAGCGAAGCTAAACATCTAACCCCAGCCCTCACACTGGATAAAGCCCAATCCCGCTATTCACGAGGGTCTCCGATGGGGCGGCTCTCTCGTCCTCCATTCTTCACCCACAGAACAGGACCGAGACAGCAGTGTCTCCAAAGGAAAACCACGCGTAGCATCGGTGGGAGGGGGGAGCCACTCGGGCTGCACCCAGCCCAGAGAACCTGGAACAGGGGGCGTGCTCTGGGAACACAGCTGTCATTTCAAGCAGTGAAGCGGAGGCGGCCTCAAAGCCTTCCCACTTTGACTCAATACTGGAATCTCCTAAGCCTGAGAAACAGCTGTGCACCATAAGACCTGCTCGACCAACCCTCTGAAGGGAGACGTACAACAACGTGAAGCAAATCTAAGTCACCAAGGCCGGCTGAGGACAGAAAACACCCTGGCTGCTCCCACAGTTGACGCTGAGCTCCCACACCTGCCAAGCCCCTGGGCACCCCCTCCCTCTCTTCCTGCAGAACCTAACTGTCTCCAGGGGACCTTTAAATGTCCTCAAAGGAACTGCCCGCCTAGAAATGCAAACACCTACCCTGGGTCTGGATGGGGTTGAAGAAAGGAAATTTATCCTGGTAGAGGCTCTCAAAGGCGCTGTTTCTCAGGGCAGACACAGGCAAGGGCTGAAGGTCTAGCAGCTCAGTTGGGGGCGGGTACTTCTCTGGCAGGATCAGGTGCCGGAAAGAGACGGGCAGCTGGGTCTCACAAGCTGCCAGGAGAGAAACAAGAAGGGCTGTGAGCACGCTGGAAATCCCAAGGCAGCTCGCGTGTCACTCTCCCCAGCTAAGGCCAGCCTAGCACAAGCGGCCAGATCTAGTCTAAGAGCCCCAGGGGGAACCTGGCCCGGGGACCCCACGGACCCTGCAGAGCAGGTGCACTCACAAAGCCAGCGGTCAGACACCACACGGATGAAGTACTGAGGGGGCAGCGGCTCAAAGACAGGCACGAAGAATGTGATGAGGTGCTCGTCCTGGGCATACTTGGCCTTGAGCAGGAAGTACTCGTGGTGCAGGACCACCTCGCTGTCCACGTCTTCCACAAGAATCCAGAAGGCCTCCGACGAACCGTGGACCTGCCCACCCAAGCACGAGCGACGGGAACATGAGCCGAGGGGTGGGCAAGGGGGACTCGCTCTCCCGCCCAGCTCGCCTCCAGGCCCCGAGGCCTGCCCCCTGGCACTCCCAGCCGGACCTTTTCATCCCACTGGAAGTCGGGCGTGATGGTCAGCTCCACCTTCAGGGTGGAGCGCGTGATTGGCTGCAGGTGCACCGACAGCTCCAGTTTGGGGAAGAGGTGGACGTACTTGTGGATGGTCTTCCCCATCTTGGGCATGCGGATGAGCTCGCCTGTGAGGACAAGAGGGTGCACGCAGCTGCAGCCCAGCCTAATGACCAGTCTGGCAAACCTGGCCCTGAGGGAAATGGGCGGGTTGCCCTCCAGGCATGGGCTCTTCCCTCCACTCAGTGGGGCCCAGGGGATTCAAAGCTCCGAGATCAAGGGCAAGGAGCCTAGCACTAATGGGACAAGGCACACAAGTGTAGGGCTTGGGGCCAGGAACAGGGAAGCAGGCGCAGGGAGACATCTGAGCTGTGCAGATGAGGAGGGAAAGATGGTTCCCACACACCTATCTCATTGTGATTCAGGTCGTACAGACGCTCAAAGGGGAAGTTCTTCTTCTCAATCTTCTTCACGACCTCCTCAGGGAGTTTCCGGAACTGGCGCAGAGGGCACATGGACTGCCACCTGTCCAGGAAGGAAACGGGACCTTCTTGGTCTCAGCTTCCACCCCGGTGCCCGCATCACACATCAGGGTGTGCTCTAAGGCTTTCCCACCAGGCCCTCAGCCTGAGGACTCCCAACCGAAGACCAGTTTCCAGCTCACTGGGACTTACATGCGTTTGTCGATCATCTTGCAGAGGTTCAGGGTCTTATCTGTAAGCTGCGCCCAGCCTCGGTTCAGAACAATTTCAAAGATGGCCCGCATCAAGCGGCCAGCCGACTGGGGAAAGAGGAAGCATTTCCTCTGTTAAGTATCCACTGTCCCCAGACCTAATGAGGCTGCTCTACACACAGTTTAATCACCTTGAGCTATGATGTAATCAGACACATCAACTCAAAAACCAAGTCCCCTGCTCGGGGACACAACAGAAATGGGGCTCGAGCTCACTGCCCAGTATTTAACATATTGTTCACTGCGTGACTTTACAGTTTTTGGCCCACTTAGTATTTAGGATCCTAGCAAGTGTAAAGGTGCTAGCGACTTGCCCTGAGGAAAAGACAGAGTAACTAATAAAGCCTTTGGCCATTTCTGGGTTTATTTAGGAGCCCAGCAGTTAGTGGGAATTGCTTCTCTGCAGAGAAGCAGACATGTGGAGCCTCCCAGATCTCTCTAAAGGCCTCACCTTCCCAAGAGCTCAAGATGAGCAAAACAGAGTATCCACACCATACACACAGCAGCCAACAGGTCAGCTGAAGCACAACCCAGCATTCTTCTCCCTCGCTAGTATTGGCCTCCTTTCTAACAGACACACACAGCACACAGGGGATCGTAATGTATCAGGGCAGTACAACCCCACCCTCACCTGAGTAACGTAGACCATGTCAGCCATCAGTGCAAAGCCCTCCAGCTTCAGCTGCGAGATGAAAGCCTGGAGAAGCACATTGATCTGGAAAAAAGCAAGAAGGAGGGCGATCACTGAACCATCCAAGGTGAGTAACATTGCTGCTCCGGGCCTCCATGCCAGGTAAGATCTAAAGCTCTTCATCTACAGACACTGAGTAATTGACACTCCATGCAAAAATAAGATGTGAGAAAGATGCAGAGACTGGGAGAAGGGAGCAAGTTATGAAGCACAAGCCCAAGTTCCAGGCTCATCTTTTAGAAGATGAAGAGAACCACCTGACTCTGTCCCGAGCAGAGAGGAGCTGGGCTCACCTTTGCACTGGGCTCCTCAATGCTCTCCTTAACGGGGATGGGCACCCTCTCCAGCAACTTCTGCAGCTCCAGTTTCTCCTCCTGCCACAAGCAGGACACAGGTCAAGGAAAAGCCCAGAGATCAAGGAGAGAACCATCCGGCGACATGGTGGTGAGCACCAGCTTCCCGTTTCCACATGCTGAATGGACTCACCTCTCTCACAGTGATGTTCTTGAACTCTGAAGACAATGAGAAGACTCTGAAGAGCTCAATCTCGCTCAGGGTCGGCTTTAGAAGCTGGTTGTAAGTCTGCACCGTATCATTGGTGATGTAATAGTGGCTGGCTATACGGCCCAGTTCTGTCACCTACGAAGAAGGAAAACTTAGTTCAAGGCCGATCATTAACGAGCAGTAACCTCTCACTGTGGACAAGAGAATGAACTCAGAGCAATACAAGTGCCTGGCTCGTGTGCAGGAAGAAAGACGGCACAGGGATTTCCCTGGTGGTCCAGTGGCTAAGACGCTGAGCTCCCAATGCCGAGGGACTGGGTTCAATCCCTGGGCAGGGAACTAGATCCTGCATACCCCAGCTAAAAGATGCTGCAATGAAGAGCAAAGATCCTGCGTGCTGCAGCTGAGACCTGGCACAGCCAAATAAATGTATTTATTTTTAAAGAAAGATGGCCCAATAAGCTGACCTAGTGACCTGATGCTCACCCAGAAAAGAGAGCAGTCACCTACCACAGCTCAAGATGTAGAAAGGAGGCACCATCAGGTTGTACACCACTTTAGAAGCTCCTAAATTCAAAGGGCACAGTCCCATACTGCCTGTTTTTCCGCCCTTCCAAGCAAAGGGTAAGTAGACAGGAAGGCCTCCAATCAAGAAAGCCATCTGAAAGGCTGTCTCCAGGGGCTGCAACTTCTGTGGGGATCTGTGCCTCCCTCCAGTGGCCCACTCACCTGGAAGTTGCCCGTCTTCTTGTCGTACTTGACCAGGTTGTTCTTATCCAGCATCAAGGCAGCAGTATGAACCAGATCCAATCGGCGCTGGTCTAGCAGTGGGTCTCCCTTGAGGTCATCGTGAGAGATGCCATAGAGGGTCGGGGACCGGAGCATTCGGATGTACAGGTAGGCGTAGCCCAGCCAGTTCACTGCATCCTATCAGAGACAGAACGTGGGTCTCTGCATGCAGAACTGATGTCCACATGAAAAGCTCCCATGGAGGACTTCAGAATTAATTCCCAACTATGAAACTAAGTCTTATGCTGCCTCATGAATGTTCATGATATTTCATGAAGAACACAGTCCTTACTGAGATTTTTGTGACAAGGGGAGCTGTCGCAGACCCGAGAAGCTGACAGCATGCTTACAAGGAGGATATGCCGGCGCCCAGGGCTGGAAGGCCCGGGTGCCGACAGCCTGCACCACCGCACTCCTGGTGCCCCGGCCCCTCTGGAAAAGGCCAGAGGCGCTGAGCGCAGAGGCCGCCCACCTTTGCGTTCTGCACGTTCCCCAGCACGACCTCGGCGTTGAGCATGTCGGGCAGCTTGGACACCATCTGGCTCTCAATGGGAAGCTGCTGGTTGAGCAGCGACAGGTAGTACTGCAGCTCCCCGTGCGAGGTGATGAGGATGCCTTCGCCCTTGGTGTCGTACTGAGGCCGGCCCGCTCGTCCCAGCATCTGGGTGGAGACAGCAACCAGAGGGCCACGGCTCAGAGCTTCCGGCTCCTGACTCCGGGCTCCTACACCACAAACCTCACCCTCCACCTGCCACCTTTGGGGTATGCAGCTGGCATCTTATACACAGCATGCTTTTCCCATCAAGAATAGACGCAGAAGCTCCATACTTGCAGGATGTCCAGCGCTCCTAGTTCAGTCCAGCGGCCTTTCTCCGGACTGTACACCTGGGTGCCTTTGATGATGACGGTGTGGGCAGGGAGATTCACACCCCAAGCCAGGGTTGCTGTGGAAACTAAAACCTACAGAGCCAAGGCAAGGCAATAAGAAAAACAGACCTTGCCACCAAGGGTACCTATCCTCAACTTCTCTAGGCACCTGGACTCAGGGCTTCCAGTAGGACTGAGGTTGGTCCCGAACTTGTCAATGAAACATCAGAATAAAGAGGAAAGGAATCTCTGGGTTCCTCATCTCTTCCAGAATCAACATTTCAAGGCTCTGGAGACACTTAAAAGAGGCAGTAATGCAGACCTATCTGAATCAAGGTTGTGCTTAGTCACTCAGTCGTATCCAATTCTTTGTGACCCCACGGACTACAGCCCGCCAGGCTCCTGTGTCCATGGGATTCTCCAGGCAAAAATACTGAAGTGGGTTGCCATGCCCTCCACCAGGGGATCTTCCCAACTCAGGGACTGAACCCAGGTCTCCCACATTGTGGGCAGATTCTTTACTGTCTGAGCCACCAGGGAAGCCCGAATCAAGGTTACTAGACAATTAAAACTAGACTCTCCTGAGAGAAGGAATGAACAAGGTCCTGACCTTATGGGGCCTTGTGTGACAGTATCTGGAATCACCCACATCCTGGCTTTGCTGTACTTCTCAGACGCTTTCCTAAACTTCCTCAGCTTCCCTCACGTATGACGGGAAGGGCTGGGAGAGGCGGTGTGAAGTTCCACTGACTGTACCTATCACAGCCCTCTGACCTGGGTCACCCGGGCCAGAAACAACAAAGCGCCAGGCACGAGCACGCGGCCCAGTGTCCAACATTTCCAGTCTCCCTGCCTCAGCTCTGCCCACCCTCACCTGGATGTGTTTATCAGCGAAAAGATCCTCGACAAGTGTCCGGTCAACTCTAGTCATGCCCGCGTGATGGATAGCGAAGCCATAGGGCAGCAGGTCCTTCAGCTCCAGGTTCTGGGCAGCAGAGAAAGAACAGGTGAAGAAGTGAGCCTGCCAGAGTGGACTCTCCCGGAGAGGAAGCAAATCTTCTCAGCCAAGACGCTGCCCCTCACCCAGTCCACAGAGACACAGGCAGTCACACCCTGCCCTGTGAGGCAGCACCACCAGGCAGCCCTGGAGGACGGCCCGGCTGACGCGGACTAAGCCAGCGACCAGGGAGGAACGCAGAACCCAGGCCTGCCCCCCTCACCTTGCACTGCTCGGCTTCTGTCCGGAGGACCTCTGTGGAGGCCGAGCCCTCTCTCAGAAACAGACCCAGCGTGTCCTTCTCCAGGCACATGTCCCGGATGGCCCTGGCTGTCTTCCCGGTCTCCTTCCGGGAGTGCACAAACACCAGTACCTGCAGAGAAGCCACAGTCAGCCCCAGTCAAGGGACACTGCTCCGACAGCCACCCCCCTCCTGGCCCCAGGGAGTTGGCAGCAGGAAGCAGAGGCCGCACCATTAGCAGGCCAGAAACTGAGGTCTTGAAGTGGGGAGATGGTAGGAACGCACACCAGCTTGGAAGCCTCACGGAGCCCTCAAGACCCTATGCAAACAAACCTACCAAGTATGAGGGTCCTGGCTCATGACGAGGACGAAGGTCCTGTTACTAGGAAACCCAACTAACTCCTAACACTTTGTCTTTAATACCAAGTTTAAATATAGCACAGATGAAAACTCAGGAGTCTCAATTAAAAATTTGTGTTCAGGTATCTGATGAGATTCTAAATAGTTAAGACATATAACAGGCACTGGCCTATAAAAGAGGACTTAGGAAATAAGTCTCAGTAGAAAACCAGCACCATTTTGCAGGAAATAAAAGCCGTCCGAGTCTTTCTCGCCAAGAAAAGATTTGTCTCTTCCTCTAAATCCTTATGCTTTTTATGAGACAAAAAACAGTGTCCAATTAAAAAATTATATCACACTATCCAGCAAAATACCCTTTCACTAAGTTTCTTTTCCTTTTTTTTTTAAGTTTCCATTTTTATCTTTATTTTTAGAATATTTTTAGTGCAAGCCACTCAAATCTTTCATGGAAGAACCCTTGATTAATCTAGATAGACAGACTGCTTATCTGTGCCTGGGGATTCCTTTTCTGGGTGTTTTATAATTACAGATTCAGTTTCTTTAATGGTTATAGGACTATTCATGTTCTATCTATTTCTTCAAGGCTGTTTTGCTAGTTGGTAGTTTCTAAGCGACTAGCTCACTTCTTTAAGGTTGTCAAATGTAAGTGTAAGGCTGTTCACAGTACTCCTTTAATAGCCTTTCAAATTCAAAGGTAAGGGATTCTGTAGTAATATCCCATTGCATCTCTGGTACTGGTGATTTGCTTTGTTTCTTTCTTTGTCTCTATCAGTGTTGCCCAGTTATCAGTAAGTCAAAATTTCAAAGAGGTAAAGAGTGACAAGAAACCACAACAGACCTGATTTTTTCCAGCATGTTCCATGATTTTCTCATAGACAATTTCATTCATGATTTGGAAACGCTTGATGGCTTTCTTCTCCGTGATACCCACATATGTCTGTTCTAGAGGCACTGGGCGGAAGCTAGAAGTTGAACAGTCAAATCAATAAGACTTTGGCACAAAACGATGAATAAAAAGTCCTTTTCACTGCCAGGGAGTGATAGGCCTCTTTTAGGATTTGTACCACATCAAAACCAACGGCCATTCTAAAACTCGAATCTAATAGAGCTCCTTGGCAAAGAAAGAAGACAGGAAGGTCACCCTGCTTAAACTTCTTCCCGTCTCTTCTTGTACCTGTTGTCAAAGTAGAAGAGGCCCTTGGCAGGATCTACACGGAGAAAGGTAGCCACATCTTCATAGTTGGGAAGGGTGGCACTGAGGCCAACAAGGCGGACATCCTCCTGGGTCATCTCAATGTTCCGGATGGCCCTGGCCACCAACGCTTCTAGGACAGGACCTCTGTCATCGTGGAGAAGATGGATCTCATCCTAAGGAGTGGGAGGGCAGCAAATTACCTTTGGGACCAGAGAAATGAGGCCCCTTTCCTGAGAGTAGTCCCGTTTTCTAAGTACATAACTACTACTGCAAATGAAGACAACAAGAAAAGGGATCCCAAGCTGGGGAACCTCAAAGGATGAGACAGTATTCACCGTGAAACATGCCAGCAAACGTGCGCTAAGCATGAGCTGCTTTGCTCCAGTTCAGTGGAACGATACGTTACGGTCAGGGAAAGCTGACACTTGGGTAAGTGAATTCCTAGCTTACCTCAAAGATAGATTTCTTTACTAAAAATGAAGCTTCTGATGAGACCAAATTTGTATCAAATTAAGTTTCACCTCTAGGCAGTTATCTTTATCAACAGCAAACAATATGATGTAACAAATAAAGAATTCACAGAGCCTAAGGCAGTGTCTCCCAAACCTCAGCAGGCATTCAAAGCATATGGAGACCTTACTAAAATGTAGACTGTATTTCAGTAGGTGGGAGCACGGCAAGGGACTCTGTATTTCTAACAAGACTTTTGAGTAGCAGGCTCTAAGCAGGGGCTGGCCAACTTTTTCCTGAAGATCAGAGAGTCAACACGTAAGGTCTCCTTTCTGCTTCCCCAGAAAACCTAAAGAAACTACTCTCAGACTGTCGCTCCTCCCTGGGGGCTTCTGAGTATTCAGAACACCGTATCCTGACTCCTACTCATTCCCTCTGAGAAGGGATTACTTATAAAGCCCTTTTAGTTCTGGGAATACGCAAGCAGCTTTCTAAATTGTCTGTTTACATTTCAAAATATTTCAGACATAAAAAGCCACAAACGATACGGCAGACACCATGCCCCTGCTGGGAAGCGTTTCCACGTCGTGCAGACCCTCACTTAGCAGAAAGAGCATCGCTGACAGCAGCTGCCGTTACAAAGGCCAGTGACTGGGGCAGGCCTGAGGAGCACAGCCTGAGAGCCCGGCCAGCCCTCCCCACTGGCCGGTCGCCACGTCCGCCCCAGGGCGCCCTGCTCACCAGGATGACGAGCCGCACGAGCTGGGTGTAGGTGCGTTCCCCGCCCTTGCGGGTAATGATGTCCCACTTCTCGGGGGTGCAGACGATGATCTGGGTGGCGCTGATCTCCTCCTTACACAGCTGGTGGTCGCCAGTCAGCTCCGCAACAGTGATGCCATACGTGGCCAGACGCTGGGTGAAGGAAAGGCACGTCAGGCAAGAATGCTGGGGGGTGGGGTGGGGGCCGGACTCCACAGTCTCTGTGGAGTCGGAGTGTCGGGTGTCAGAGGCAGGCATCAGCCCTTCAGAGAAATATCAAGTGTATGAGATCAGTGACATGAACGCTTATTTCTAAAACAAATCTGGACTTCCCTAGTGGTCCAGTGGTTTTGACTCTGGTTCCACTGCAGGGGGGCTAGGTTCGATCCTGGTCGGGAAACAAGATCCCACATGCCACACAACATGGTCAAAAAATAAAAACTGGTAACATAATAAAGATTCTTTGGGAGCTCTACACACAAGAGGGGAAATGGAAGCTTACAGAAAACAGACCTGGAGTAACATCAGGTCTGTTACCAAGCACTCATGTGAGTGTTTCATAAATATTCCAATAACACAAATGATACCAGCTGCAGAAAATGGCTAAGAGGAAGATTAAAAAAACAGTAAACGCTTGTTAAAGCCCAAAATAGACCCAGGACTTTCTTACTTCATAAACACTCTATATGGGTCAAGCTCCACCTTTGAAGGAAGAAAGAAATACCGCATGAGGTGTTCTGGAAATGCAACGAGAACGTAAGGCGAGAGGCAGAGAAGCACCAGAGCTGTCCCCAGGACTTTGAGAGCTGCACCCAACACCTTCTGGAAGGAAGTTCTACCCTCTTACCTTTCCAAAACTGCCCACCATCTCCTGCACCAGAGACCGCATGGGGGCGATATAGATGATCTTGAAGTCATCCACGTTGATGGTGCCGTCCATGTTAATGTGCTTCCCTATCTCTCGGAGCATACACATCAGGGCCACGTTGGTCTTCCCGGCACCCTAGAGATAGGGACAAGAAGGCCTGTGTACCTAGTATACTCACTGCCCCAACTTCCAAGGGCTTATCGCCAAAACAGAGTGTGTCCGGGGAACTCCATCTTACCATTTAACACCTCTTCCACCAAAGGATACAGAATTAAGGAGTAAGGATGGAGAAGAACCTAAAATATATACCACTCTCCACAAGAAAAAGGCAGGCAGGGCAGTGCTTACTGTAGGAGCACAGAGCAGCAGATTTTCATCCGTCTCCAGGGCGGCACGGTAGAGCTTACTCTGGATCCGATTCAGCGTTTTGAAGCCCTCAAAGCCAGCCTGGGCATACTTGGGCAGCTTCTCCACTGGAAGAAGTTGCTAGAAAAAAGAAAGGTTGTGTGCATCATATTAGCAACATCCCTGAGCAGACCGTGGCTTTGCAAGACTACACTTCCTGGAAAGCTCTGTGTGTAACTCTCCTCTGAAGGTCAGACCAGAGAGACCAATACTGTCCCCTGGGCTCAAAATCAAAATGGGAAACCCGGCAGCAGCTTCCACCTCTGAAATAAATCTACAAGACAAGTAAAATCTACAAGACAAGGCCACGCGGAATGGGTTGAAATACAAACTAGAAGGGAGGCAAAGTGAGCAAAAAACTGAGAACAGAAATCCCCTCACTTCTTCAGAGCCAAAGGGCTTGGGCTTCAGGGCAGGCACGTGCACCTCTTCGTAGCCCTTGCGCTGGCGCCGGAAGGACCCGTCAGGAAGCTGGCAGCGTTTGTTGGCCATAAAGTGGCTCCCCTGGGTAAATACAAGGTCTTCCAAGTCCAGAACCTGCCGTGGAGCCAGTGCCTGGGAGTATGTGAAGAACAAAAACACACAGGAAGTGAGCGAGCTGCGCAAACGAGTCTCCACCCTCCACGGCCTTGGACATGACCTGGTCCCTACCTCTCCGCCCTGGTCCAGATCCATGGTTTCCAGGTCAGTGTCCATCCGGGACTGACGCACTCGCTCTCTGCGGGACCGTTCCTCCTGGGGTGGGGAAGACAGAAACAATAGAAACTGTTCACCACCACCCCAGCTTCTTGTCCTTTTCAGTCCCTTAGCTGAACTTGACACACAGGTACTGACTAGCAAGTCCTGAAACAGACAGATGGCCCTTTACATTCAGACACCTGCCATGGGGACCACCAGAATGATGGTAACAAATCACTTTCAAGGGACTACAAGAGGTCTCAAAGTCAACATTCAACACCCAGCACCACAGGCTACCCCTGAGGGGCAGAGTGTGGGTTCTGTGTTCAGCAAACACGTGTTGTGTTACTGTGCTGTCAGCAGACACGACTTATTGTGTGAACAAAAAGAGGAAGACCCAGGTGCTGGTGATGACAGCAACCGGTCAGCGGTCTCTCCGCCACACCAGCGTGAAGGCACTGGTTCCATTCTGCACCGATGACCACACTCAGAGCATCTGGAGAAACACTTCACTTCTTCAACTTCCTCCTTTAATAGGAATTTGGCTTTATGCTATAATCTTCTAACTGGTGTCTCTTTTCCAAAGCGAACACTCTAGCTCAGCAACTGGACAAACAACCCAGCCCTTACCCGGATCAGATCCTCCTTCTCCGTTTCATGCAGCTGGTAGAGGAACTTGGACAGCTCTGGGTCAGCCTCCATCTTTCCCATGATCCTCTCCTTTTCAGCTTCACTCTGTGCACTGGCCAGCAAGGTACAGTACAAAACTGCCAACAACAAAAGGGAAAAAGGGAAGATGAGATATAAAAACAACCTTCAACCTCGGGGTAGAAAGAAAAATAACCAAGTGGGCTGTGAAAGCAACACAACCTCCATCTCTCTCTCTCTCTCTCTCTCTCTCTCACTCACTCACACACACACACAAACACACACAGAGAAGGGTCCACAATCTACTCTCTCACACACACACACACACATACACACATACAAAAGGGTCCACAATCTACTCACTCATCATCCTGTGCTGCCGCAACACCTTGATAAAATCAAAAGTGTTGAAACCGAGGAGCAGAACCAGCTGGTTCTCACACTCCCGGTCATCGCTGGCCGTCTGCAGAGAGAAAGTAACACCACGATTAAGGCCACAGCCACTCGCTTCCTACACTGCCCCATCTCCTAAGCTACACGGGACACAAAAACGGAATCCTGGCCATACCTTCAAAATCTCCAACACCTCATCTGCCTTCTTCTGGGACACAATAGCATCATCATAGAAGCGACTGAGCTGCCGCTGAAGCCAAAAGGCATCAATGTCCCGAGGGTGCAGATCCTTCTTCTTGGAACTCATCAGTTCCCCTGAGGCCACAAGCTACGAAGGAACCAGGCACTGGGCTCACCCTGTTGCCCTCTGTCCCAAGCACTTTCTCACCGTCCTGCAACAAAGCTCTGCAGCCTACTTATAGCCTACCCTCTTCTGAGGGCTTTCTGATGAGAAGCATGGGATGGGGGGAACTCTGCTATACTGAATTTAGAAGCACACCAACCCAAGATTTCATCAACACATGCCTTTCAGAAGCAGGCTGCATCGACATATATACAATACGTGGGTAAAACAGACAGCTAGTGGGACGTTGCTTCGAGCACAGGGAGTTCGGCTCTGTGCTCTGTGATGACCTAGAGGGAGTGGGATGGGATGTGGGGTGGGAGCAAGGCTCAAGGGAGGGGACATATGTACACATATAGCTGATTCACGCTACTGTATAGCAGAAACAATGTTGTAAAGCGATTATCTTCCAATTAAAATAAATAAACCACTTACATGGCGGGGGGGGTGAAATCTTACAAAAATCAAGACACTACACGTTTATTACAGCTCACCCTATAAAAGCGTAGCTCAATAAAGTCTACATAAGAGGACCAAGGTACGGGAAAAAGTGCTACACCCAGAATTCACCTGCACGGCAGCAACAGGCAAGAGTAATCTACACTCACATTAGCTGAGAGGGTGCAGCGCACCACAGCCTCATCCCCTTCCATGTCGTCGTCAGATGCCTCTTCACGAACCTCCCCGTACACATCTTCATCACCTTCCTGTGGAAAGAGCCCCAACCCCAGCGCATGATCTGAAGCTGATCCTGGCATCCCCAAAGAACCTCTCCCTTGCGTCTTACTTAAAACTGCACTCCGGGGTTACAGCCAAGGTGTCTGTGGTGAAACCAAGCTTATCAGAAGCTTATCAGCCTCACTTTAGAGCACATTTAATGGAAGGATGATACAGAAGCATGCACGGGAAACCACATAGTGACCAGGAGTGTGGAGACCACACTTCACAGGCTCACTACTGTCTTTACTCACATTGTACTGTGTACTGAGCACAGGGTCATGTTAAAAGCAAGTCCTTGATAATAAGCATTTACTCTATGAATAAATGCTCTCAGCAAAGCATTCTTTCAATTTGTTGCTACTTGAAATCAGAAAATCCACTAACTATTGCAGGAGGGGGCTTAGCAGTCTTCTGTTTCAATCATCTCATCTGGTAGATGGAGACACTGAAGCAAAATGACCTCCCTGAGATACACGATCAAAACTCAGGCCTCTTGGCTCCCATGTCACTGCTCTCTCCTGACTCTCCTGTGCAATCCCTTCTTCCTGTCCCAGTTTATGATACTGCAGAGTCAGCATTAATGATCAGGAGCCAAATGCCCCAATGAGAATTCAAATGCAACTCTGCACATTTTTTTCAAGTGTGCCATTGGTTCCTATTTTTATTTATAGTCAAGAAATCCTAATTAGATGGTAAACCTCAGTCGCTGCTGCAACTGTTACTGAAACAACCATGCACGAAATACAGGCACATTTTTGGGCAAACGTGCATTCTTTTGAAACTGGCAGTAGTACTAAAAAGAAGACAAGTAGCACAATACGGTGAAAAAGCACTAAAACGTGATAGCATATTCCGCAATGAAATATACACTGTACTTTTTTCTTTGTGCTGATCCACTTGGTTTATCATCGATTATCATACAATTAATACAAGTTCAAATTTGCTTTATAGTATCAAAAGATAACCACAACAATTGCTCGGCAAAATACTATTGATGCCCAAGTCTGACATCCATACAACACCATAAAACTTATCTGGCTTAAGTTAGGTAGCTTCTTTATACTAGAAGTGGTCCCCTCACCATAACAATTTAAAAAAGGACTCGTCTGGGTTTGTTTATCACTTACCTCCTCATCAGACTCAAACTGTACATTCACACCGTATGTCTCATCAATGTTATCGTCTGAAATAGCGAGGGATTAGAAAAAGACAAGGAATAGTTAGCGAAATGAGGCACTTGGGAGCTAACTTCCCCCCTAACTGCCTCAGGACAGACCCAAGGTCCAAAGACTCACAAACGATCAACAACAGAGGGTCTTCTGCACGGCCACCATGAGGCTTGCCCCAGCCTGCCAGCTTCAGACACGGCTCTGCCTCCTCAACCCCTTGCACCTCAGCCCCATCCAGGCGCTATCCAAGTTTTCTCCCACATCCCATACAATAAAAGGGTTTCAGAGTAAGAAATGGTGGCTGGAATCTAGGGATTCTGGTCTCCACCAGTCATAACTCCTCCAAAAACACCAAGTAGGATATGGGACCCTTTTAAGGCATCTTTCAGCTGCTTTCATGACTGAGGCTAGAAGATCATGCTGAGGGGTCAACAAGCAGCCAGGTAACACGGTCTGGACACCAAGAGCTCCTTACCCATATTCTGGATCTCCTTGTCTCCACCGTAGTCTGTGATCTTTTTGCCCAAATTTACTAGCACATGGTATCTGGTATCATCTGTCTGACCCAGCAGCAGATCAATCTCCTTTCTCCTTTCCTTGTCCCGAAGCTTTTCATTCTTTAGAACAGCGAGAACTTCATCTGCTGCCCCACAAAGAATATCACGTGGCTGGAGGCAAAAAAAAAAAAAAACTTAGAAGAGACCAAGTCGAAGAACATCAGTGATGGGCTTTACACGACAACAGGATGTGGAGAGCCATATGTCTCTTAAAGCCTGCATACCGGGTTCTGATTATTTTCACTAAAGTTAATGCAAAAATGCCACCAAGGGTCACACACTTGAAGGGAGACCCCTCTGCTTCAAAAAAAGATTACATTCAAAAAAAGAAGGGGGACTTCCTGGTGGTCGAGTGGTTAGGACTCCACACTTCCACTGCAGGGAGAAAGGGTTCAGCCACTGGCTGGGGAACTAAGATCCCACAAGCTGTACAATGTAGCAAAAATATATATAAATAAAAATTTTTTTTTTTTAAAAGACAGGGCTTGCACAGCCGTCTGCCACATTCCTCCAGATGACAGGCACTTGGCAGTCCTGCCCTGGCCCACCTTTGCTAATTCTTTCTCCTCGCCTCCTCTAGCAACCACCTCACCAGAGTCTCTCAGAGACTCACAGAGGGCCTTAATCTAATCATGGACAATCTTAAAAGCGCAGATTCCAAATACAGACTACCTGGGCTCATACCCTAGCTCTGCCAAACACTACTTCCATGACTTGGGAAAGTTACTNTGTGGAGAGCCATATGTCTCTTAAAGCCTGCATACCGGGTTCTGATTATTTTCACTAAAGTTAATGCAAAAATGCCACCAAGGGTCACACACTTGAAGGGAGACCCCTCTGCTTCAAAAAAAGATTACATTCAAAAAAAGAAGGGGGACTTCCTGGTGGTCGAGTGGTTAGGACTCCACACTTCCACTGCAGGGAGAAAGGGTTCAGCCACTGGCTGGGGAACTAAGATCCCACAAGCTGTACAATGTAGCAAAAATATATATAAATAAAAATTTTTTTTTTTTAAAAGACAGGGCTTGCACAGCCGTCTGCCACATTCCTCCAGATGACAGGCACTTGGCAGTCCTGCCCTGGCCCACCTTTGCTAATTCTTTCTCCTCGCCTCCTCTAGCAACCACCTCACCAGAGTCTCTCAGAGACTCACAGAGGGCCTTAATCTAATCATGGACAATCTTAAAAGCGCAGATTCCAAATACAGACTACCTGGGCTCATACCCTAGCTCTGCCAAACACTACTTCCATGACTTGGGAAAGTTACTTAAGTATCCCTTGCCCCACATCTCTCCTGCGAAATAAAAAATGAATATTAATAGCACCGAGTCACAGAGTTAAACAGACTGAAAGAGAGAACATACATAAAGTGCTACCTCACGTAAAGTGAACACCAGCCACTTCTGCATACTGGTATGGCCCACACAGGAAAAATCCACCAACAAGGTTCCTCTGGGGCCTCCTAGCTATGACTTCCTCCCTCTCCAAAACAACGTGGCTTCACCCTCTGGCTGCCTCACCTGGTCCCCGAGGGCGGCCTGGATGAAACTCAGCAGCACTTCATAGGTCTCGCGGGTCTCCTTGGTCTTGGGCTTGTAGATGATGCCCACCATTTCGTCGATGCCCTCTGAGAGCAGAGTGTAGCCCTTCATCTTGTTGATGTCGTGCCGGTCCTCATCCCGCTTTCTTCGCCTAACAAACACACAGTATGAGACTGAACAGGCAGCACCTTCCCTGTCAATGCTAAGACTAAGGCAAGCCCACCCTCCTCTTCTCAGCTTCACGACTCACAGGTAGTATTTAAAACCACAAATGTGTGCCTCAGCAAATGATGCCCATGTGGCCTCGGTCACTTGCAGAGCACCTCTATGGGAACACAGAGCAGGGGAATCCCCTGCCATCTCCTCACTAGACGCACTGCATGCTATGAGTCATCCTCCCTGTTCATTTAAAAAGACCACCCTTTCTACTTTGTATGACAACATTATACGATTGGATTAGACTAGTTTTCATCCCTCAGACACATCTTCCTTTCCCTGCCAGAGAACTGAAGCTCCAAAGGAATCTACTGCCGTTGATTCCTGGAAAAGAAGTCATACTCTGCAAAATGGAGGACCAATGATATGTAACTCATCTCAAATATAATTGCTTTAATCAAAACCGGACCTACGAATTTTTGAGACTTCATCATGGGACAGATGATGATCAGGTTCAAAGGATAACCGTGAGATAAAGTTTGATGATTCTTTAAAGTCTGGAAAAATATCCCCCTTCCCCAAAGTAAAAAACCAACTAAAAAGCAAAACAAAACACCGGCCTTTCATGCTCGAATGGTAGTTTATAACAACAAAAGAAAAAGCAAGCAACAGCAAATAAAAGTAGTAGCAGAAAGTTAGTAATAGAAGAAAAGAGTTACTTGTAACAAGAGTTTACCAAGAGTCTTGAAAATAGCATGAAGAAAATTAAGACCTCCCTATGGATGAGAACATGCTGGAAAAGAGTCTAAAAGCTGTTTTCCACTTCAGGTACACTTGTTAAGACCATAGAGTCTTTCAATTCTTATGTTTTTACCTTCACTGAGTTGTCTTAATGCCCGGATGGCTCATCCTGCACCAAGCAATTCAGCAAAACCACTGCTCAAATACCAAGGGAAAATGGATTCTGCATCTGAAGAAAAATCATTTTTTCCCTTGGATACTCACTTGGCTCTTCTTTCCTCTTGCATCTGTGGTTTGGTTCGTTGAGCCTTATCTCCCATCCGGGTGCCCTCCAGCTTCCCAACCAGGGACAGCACTTCTCCTGTGGGTTCATCCCGGCGGGTCCGGTCAATGAGAGAGCGATCAGCTTGGAGGACAAGATTCGAGTTCTGAAAAGACCACAATATTATTGAAGCTCTGAGGTAGGCAGGACTCAACTCCTATATCACAGGGATGCCAGCTGACAGCAAAGGAAGAATCTGTGCGACTAAGTGTCGATAATCACTAGTCGAAATAAAAAGATGTTTTCCTTGAGAAGCGCATCGTATAATCGCGCATGAGCAAAGGGCAAACAAATCAATACAACAATCACTGCTTCTAATACTGCTGGTAATAACTCCCGCCTGGGAAAAGTGTCGGGCACGTTGGGGATGACACATGCAAGGGGGCGGGAAGAGCGCTGACGGGACCAGGGCAAACACTCCTAGCAGAGCTCTTAGCCCATGCTGGTAAGAGCTGAGCCCCAGTCACCAGTGGGGTTATTCACATCGCCGTGTACCCCCACCTTCGCCAGGTTCTGACTTCTCCTCTGATTTCGCGGTTCTCGCGTATACCTTCAGACTGAAAACCCCCTTCCTCAGTCTCCCGCTCCCTTTCAGACTCCCCCGCCCAGAGCCCTCCGCCGAGCCCATACGCACCGCTTTGTATTCGTACTGCAGGCTACGGGCGGTTACATCCGCCATGGCCGCGGGTGCTCAAGCGTCTCAGAGCTCCGCTCCCCGGACCACAGGCTACGAACGGTCGTCGATCTCCGCTACCACCGTGCCGGAACGACGCAGGAGAGACGCACTGCAGCCGAGAGAAAGGGAGAGAGATAGGTTCCCTTCCGCTTCCGGGTCGGACGCCGGAAGTGCAGACGGGAAATAGACCTGGCGTTTGCGCTCCGGTTTGGGACCGGCGAGTCCTGCTACCCTCGAACGATGGTTCCGGAACCACGGCCCGTACTCTCCTCGGCTCTGGCCTTCGGCTCCCAAAGACTTCCCACATCAGAGCGAAACGTATGCCTGCTTAGCACCCTATCCTGTCCCAAGTGCTTTTCTAACCCCTTCTTCCTCTGGTAACAGTCCTATAAGCTATGCAGACATGGAGGGGCTAATGAACCGGATTTCTGGCTGAGGAAACTCGCACCTTGCAAGAGACTGAACCGTGTGTGTGTGCGTGTGCGTGCGTGTGTGTTATCTTTCTTTCGGTTTTTCCTCTGTATTAAACAATTGATACAAAGCTCTGTTCCTCACCTACCCCCACCTAGAACCCATGCTTCCGCGACCTTCTTTCTGGGCACCCAGGCGACTCCTCTTTGCCCCTAAATGCTTGTCACGTTCGGCAGCAGGGCCCTTTCCAAAACCCCAGGAACAACAGTGAAGGAAATAGCTGCCCTCCCGCCGGGGCCAACTCGTTGAAGACAGTGACTTAATTTCTTCTCCAACAATGAAGCGACCCTCACCCCCACCCCTCGCCACGGAGAGGGGCAAGAGGCACCTCTGCGCTCCTACCACTAGTCAACCAGTTCTACTCTGTAAAAAAGACCCTGATGCTGGGAAAGATTGAGGGCAGGAAGAGAAGAGTTAGCTACACAGGATGAGATGGTTCGAGGGCATCACCAACTCAATGGACATGAGTTTGCGCAAACTCAGGGACGTAGTGAAGGACAGGGAAGCCTGGCACGCTGCTGTCCATGGGATCACGGAGAGTCAGACACGAACAAGACTGAACAAGAACAATTCTGTGGAATGGTGATGAAGAGCTGAATGGTTACTGTTTGCTTTTTTTTAAATTGCTTTATTAACTTTACATTTTTCCGTGAAAATGGGTGAAACTTTACTGCTGACAGATACTTAGATTGTGTGCCAAGGCAATCTCCAATTAGAGGCTGGCAACACAGAACCCACCTGACACATGGAAATTACATAAGGGTCACAGAAAACAGATCAGTAAAGGCATTATCAGGAAAATGCATGGAAAAAGAGAACAACAGTGGGAATCACAGTAGCAATCTCATGGAAATGACAGGAGCCAGGGCATAAGGCAAAATTCATCATGATGGTCACGGTGATTAGAGAGCGCCCCCATGAGCATATGCAGACTATTCCTGAATTGCAACTCCCAAAGTTTTCTCCTGATTTCTCTCATCTCTTCCATGAGCACTTCCATATCATCTCCATCTCCACCCATCCCATTGTTGACCTGCCTGTTGGGTATGGCCCATCAGGCTGCCCAGGTGGCACTAGTGGTAAAGAACCCTCCTGCCAATTCAGGAGACATAAGGGACATGGGTTCGATCCTTGGGTCAGGAAGATCCCTGGAGGAGAGCATGGCAAGCTGCCCCAGTGTTCTTGCTGGAGAATCCCATGGACAGAGGAGCCTGGCAGGCTATGGTCCATAGGGTTGCAAAGAGTCGGACACGACTTAGCAAGCTCGCACATTGGGAATTAGGGACAAGTCTGCAAGCCTGTCCCCGTCTATAATTTCTTTCTGGCTGGTGGCCTTCACCCCCTCACAAAGGGTGGCCTTTCTTTCCATTCTGCACAAGCTGCTCCATTTATCCGTTTCCCTGGTGGATATTTGCCATGATGAGATTTTTTTTCCCCCTTGATTATTTTTCTGGGCCTATCCTCACTGTCTCCTGCTCCTTCCAATTCTTGCCTCAAGTGTGCTGCTATCACGTTTAGTTTCGTAGACCTGCTCAGCTTGCCCCGGGGCCTGATGCCATCTCACTGTGTGCAGGGCAGCGCGGAGCTTGTACCTAGATAGGAATTGCCTGTTTGCTTTTGAAAAATGAATTAAAGGAGGCGTAAGGAATTCATCCTCAATGGCCATCTGCTGGGCCAAAATTGGACCTATGGAGATATTTTGACTCCAATATTGGTGCCTTATTTAAAAACTACCATAGTTCACACCATGTGGATTTCTGGGATCTAGGAAAAAGTCAGAATACCAGCCACATGAGACCCACATCCAGCAGCTGCCACCCTTAGTAGGTGCACATGTGTTTCTCACAGAACCTGTTTTCTTTCTCTAGAATCCCTCACTCCTTGGTGTTAGCTGCCTGGCCCCCATAGGCAAGCAATTTGCAGCCCTGACTGTGTTTTGATATATCTAACTGGGCCTTCCAAGAGACAGTTAAGTCCTGTGAAAGCTCTGCTCCTCAGCAGCTGTGTGACTTATAGCTACCTTGTCTCTTTAGGTGAGTGTCATTTTGTCATCCTTAAAATTCAAGCAAGGGCCTTCCCTGGTGGTCCAATAGCTAAGACTCTGCCCTCCTGATGCAGTGGGCCCAGGTTCAATCCCTGGACAGGGAACTGGATCACTAAGAGTTTGAATGCCACAACTAAAAAAAAATATCCCACATGCCGCAACTAAGACAGCCATTTGGAAACTTGCATATTGAATCATGGAGTGGCTCCTGAACGAACTTTTTGGCCAACCCAATAAATGAGTGGTTGCCGATGAGGTGGGAATAGAGTGAGGGAGATAGGTGGGGTGTAGGAGAGGGTGGATGGTGGGTAACTGCTAATGGGAAAACATTTTCTTGTTGTGATAAAAATATTCTAAAATGCAACTGTGGTGATTAGTGCAGTGGTTTTTTTTTTTTTTTGCCACACCGTGTGCCATATGGGATCTTAGTTCCCTGACCAGGGAATGAAAGCTGTTTTGAAAAAATGTAAAATAAAGTTTAAATTTATTTGAAAAATAAAGATTTTTTTGAAAAAATTTAAAAACAGAATTATTCCCAGGAAGCTGAAGGACCTGGAAACACTCTGAAAGGCACAGACCATTGAGGGGACATTAGTTAGCAAGCTGGCTCAGCTTTAACCTCATTTCAGTTTGTGTGGGCCCCATTGTGTGGCCTCTCTCCAAAGATGACCTTCAGAATTCACTACTTCTTAAGCCCGAAACCGGACATAGGGTTACTCAGGCTCCTAGGTCCTGTATTTCTGCACCTTAAGAGCTGTCATCTCATTTAGTTACCTCTGAAATACGTATATGTGCACTAAACNTTTGTGTGGGCCCCATTGTGTGGCCTCTCTCCAAAGATGACCTTCAGAATTCACTACTTCTTAAGCCCGAAACCGGACATAGGGTTACTCAGGCTCCTAGGTCCTGTATTTCTGCACCTTAAGAGCTGTCATCTCATTTAGTTACCTCTGAAATACGTATATGTGCACTAAACTCCACAGAGAAAAATGAGACACAACTAGAAACCTTGAGAACCAGTCTTAACAGGAAAAATAAAACCTGAGAAACTGCAAATAAAAAGCAGAATGCAGCCAGTGCCACAAGGGGGCACTGGATAGTCAGCGCTCACTTCTGATTTAGGAGTCAGTGAGGCTTTGTATCCCAGGGACGGGGCAGCCTGGTGGCCTGCCGTCTATGGGGTTGCACAGAGTCGGACACAACTGAAGCGACTTAGCAGCAGCAGCAGCAGAGGCTTTGTAGTAGTGATGTAAAAATGTCCACCAGGATTTCAGTAGAGGCAGGGAGTGGGAAGGATTTCAGGGAGACACAGAGAAAGCAATGGCACAAAGGCAGAAAGTCGGAGGCAAGTCCCAAGTGTTAAGAGCTGGATTCAGCTGCGTGGGCGCCTGCTCAGTTGTGTCCGATTCTTTGTGACCCTGTGGACGGTAGCTTGGCAGACTTTGTCCGTGGGATTTCCCAGGCAAGAATACTGGATTGGGTTGCCATTTCCTCCTCCAGGGAATCTTTCTGACTCAGGGATCAAACTTGCATCTCCTGTGTCTCCAGCATTGCAGGCAGATTCTTTACCTGCTAAGCCACTGAGGAATTCAGGTGAGTGCAGGGCAAATGTAAGGAATGGAACACTGTGACATAATTTGGGTGGGCTGCCCTGGTGGCTCAGCTGGTAAAAAGAATCCCCTGCAATGCAGGAGGCCCCGGTTCAATTTCTGGGTTCAGGAAGATCCCCTGGAGAAAGGATACCCTACCCACTCCAGTATTCTTGCCTGGAGAATCCCCATGGATAGAGGAGCCTGGCAGGCTATAGTCCATGGAGTCAGACATGACTGAGCGACTTATGTTGTTGTTACAACTTAGAATCTCTTGGAAAAAACAATGCCATTGTAAAGAGATTTTGCTTGTTCCTAGGAGACAGTGGGGCTTCCCAGGTGACAAAAGTGGTAAAGAATCCACTTGCCAATGCAGGAGACATAAGAGACATAGATTCAATCCCTGGGTTGGGAAGATCCACTGGAGAAGGAAACGGCAACCCTCTCCAGCACGCTTGGAGTTTCCCGGGTGGCTCAGTGGCATAGCGCCCACCTGCCAATGCAAGAGATGCAGGTTTGATCTCTGGGTCGGGAAGATCCCCTGGAGTGGGAAATGGCATCCCGTTCCAGCATTCTTACCCAGAAAACTCCATGAGCAGAGGAGCCTGGCGGGCTGCAGTCCAAAGAGTCACAGAGTCAGACACGACTGAGCAGCTGAGCACACACAGCAGACAGTGGGAAGCCAGAGCAGATTTCTGGTTTGGGAGGAACTTTATAGCAGGTGTTTGATTAGAAGGACCAACATTTAGATTAAGCAAAAATGAAACCATACTATGTATCATGCCTTTGGCAAGCATTTGCAAAGTACCATTTTAGCATACATTATCTCATTTAATTCCCACAAAGTCCTATGAAATATATTGATTGTTCCCCATTAAACCAAGGAAGACACTGAGGCCCAGAGAAGATAACTGACTTCCCTGGCCTCCCTTGCCAGGCCATCTCACTACAAATGCTCTTTAGAGGGGTTTCCTGGAAGAGCTAGTTATGAGGAAGGTGATACTTGGGTGGATAGTGGAAGGGTCAGGGTGGGGAACCAGAGACAGCTGGGAGGCTATCGCAGGAGGCGGGGCAAGAAACTAGGGGTGTCTGATGGAGGGACCATGGGCAAGGATCATGGAATGCTGAAAATGGGATTGAAACACCAGGAGCCCCAAACTCTTGGGGCTGGTAAAGAGGAGTTCTGGGTTACCCAAAAGCCCTTTGGTAATTTGCATGTTGGATGGTGAAATGGGTCTTGACCTGGAACTGAACATACACCTTATAGAGTTAGAGTGAGGTTAAATCAAGTGACTTCAGAAAACACAATGTCCTACAAGGACACTTATTGATTCCCAAGGACATTTATTATTTATTGATTCCCTTCTACAAGGAGAAGAGACTCAATAAATGATACCTCCCTCTTTGCCTAGAACACCCATCCACCCATTAATGCACATTTTGAACTACTTTATTCCTTCACTCACATCTTCATTTAGCAAAATTTATTGTCTCCTATGTGCCAGTCACTGTACTAGGTTCCAGGGCTGTACCAGTAAACCAGACAGATTATATATATATATAAATATAAATGTACATTATATATAATATATATATATTATATATAATGTATATACATTTATATATAATGTATAAAAAAACATATGGTTTAGATATGTAAAGGCAAAATTGATTTTCTAACCCTTTCATCTGGTGTATGTTTCTAAGAAAGATTTGTTTTCTTCCGAGTCTTCGCCTTAAGAGGAAATGCCCTTGTTTTAACCAAGAGGCAACTTGTAGTGATTAAAAGCATGGAGTCTTGGGCTTTCCTGGTGGCCCAGAGGTTAAGAATCCACCTTGCCATGCAGGGGATGCAGGGTCAATACCTAGGCCAGGAAGATCGCACATCCTGGCAGGGAGGCAATTCAACCCATGTATCACAGTTACTGAGCCTGTGCTCTAGAGCCTTCAAGCCCCAACTACTGAGCCTGCCTGCTGCAACTACTGAAGACCCAGGTGCCTAGACCCTGTGCTCAACACAAGAGAAGCCTGCTGCTCAGTGCAGCTAGAGAAAGCCCGCACACAGCAGCAGAGACCAGCGCAGCCAAAAATAAACGAAAATTTTTAAAGCCTGGAGTCTTGTGTCAGACTGCCTGGGTTCAAATCCAAACTTCACCCCTTCCTGTCTGTGTGATCTGGGTAAGTTCTTAGTGACTCTGGGCCTCAGGTGCATTGTCTGTATAACAGGGTAGTTTTACCTACTCCATCGGCCTGCGGGGCTCCTGGAACAGTGCAAGAAGTATTGTTTCTCCAAAGCATCTATGGAACGCTGTATTTGGAGGCAGTTTGTAACATAAACACAGGAAGACTGTCTCATTCTTTGTCATATCCTTCTTTTCTTATCCCAAATGACCCTATGAAACCTGATGGCCCTTCGACACAACACACTTGGTTCTTTCTTTATTTTTTTTTCTCCATACTGAGCCGTTTGTGGGATCCTGACTCCCGACCAGGAGCTGGGTCACTGCAGTGAAAACACTGAGTCCTAATCACTGGTTTGTCAAGGAATGCCTCAGTCCCCCTGGTTCTGAATGACTGTTGGCTCTTCCCCACATTCTAGCACTCACAAAGATAACAGGTTGCAGGCATTTGGTGTGTCTAGCAGCGTGGCTGTAGGTTGAGTGGTTGTGCCGGAATGCGTTGTGAGGCTGACTATGCAGCCCCACCTCACCAGGTGGCTGATTTGTAGGGACTGAGAATTCATTTTGGCCTGTAGGTTTCCATATGCTCATTTTAAAATGAGATAATATCATAACTATGTGTAAATGTAGACTCCTGCAAAGGCAGTCATGTGTCAAGGCATGGCTTGGCATTGGAGCAATACTGATTCCGTGACGGATCCATCCCAAGCCAGGTGGGGGGTGACTTGCCATTCTTAGGACTGGCTCTTGCCACAGATGGAGGAGAGACTCTTCTTAACCTGCTTATCTCCTCCTTATACTGGGCAGATCCTCCGTTAGTCTTCCCAATCCGGACCATGCCATCCCCTGCAATTTCTATGGCCAAAAAAAAAGAAGAAACCTGCACTGCACTCCTGCCCACCTTTCTCTCTAGAGTCTGATTTTGGTTTCAACTCGGCAGCTCCAACTCTTGCCTATTAATCCCCCCTAGCCCAGACTGCTGGAGAAGGAAATGGCAACCCACTCCAGTGTTCTTGCCTGGAGAATTCCAGGGACGGGGGAGCCTGGTGGGCTACCGTCTATGGGGTCATACAGAGTCGGACACGACTGAAGCGACTTAGCAGCAGCAGCCCAGACTGCTGGTTCGGAGCAGTCCCAAGTTCTAATCATTTTTTTTCCCCAGGCATCATAATTTTCCCAACTGTGTATCCAACCGGCTTTTTATTATTATTATTTCAGCCTCTCTGTGCAGCATCTTAGTTCCCTGACCAGGGATAGAACCCTCATGCCCTGCAATGGAAGCTCAGAGTCCTAACCACTGGACCGCCAGAGAAGTCCCCAGCCAGCTTTCTAGCAAGCCAACACGCACGGACACAACACCTGCATGATCAGGCCCGGTGACAGGGATCACCAAGCTCTTCTCAGAGGCAGACACACAGCTGAGGGCAGGCTTCAGGAAGGTTTGGAATACAAACTGCTGCCTGAGACCAACGTCCCAAGGAAACAAGAAGAGAGATTGTACACCTATGTGCCCATCACCCTAGCACCTCAGAAACCCCGTGGGGGGCCCAGTGGTTCCTCCCACCATCCCCCTACCAAAAGCAACCACTTCCCTGAATTTTATGTTAGCTATTCTTTTGCTTTTCTTTATAAATTTACTACTGACGTATAATCTCTAGTCAGTATATTTCGAGATCACTGGGCCACCAGAGAAGCCTCATATATATACACATATATGTATATATATATTCTTTATAGGTTATTACAAGATATTGAATATAGTTCCCTATGCTCTACACTAGGTTCTTTTGTTTTATATATACTAGTGTGGATCTGTTAACGCCAAACTCCTGATTTATCCCTCCCTCCCGAGGACTCTAACTTTTTTAAGGGTGTCTTATTCTAGCTTTCTGGATAAAATGTTTTCTCAAAAGTCTTTGAGGGTATTAATGATAGTTCATTCATGACGCAATCTTCTCACTGCTTTGTAATGAATTCAGAGCTAATTGAAATATGTAATAGTGGTTAATTTCATTAATCTATAGAATATGATATTATAATAATTGTATTTATAGAAAAGACGAATAACATAGGACTATCATGATACATCTTAGCGCAAAAAGAGCAAGTTAAACAGTACCACAGTATTGTATATTCTTTCCCCCATATTTTATATATTATTATAAAATTTTTTATAGTGAAAAATACCAAAAGTTGAAAGAATTTTATGATGAACACTACCTCAGTTCTAACATTAACATTTTAGTATACTTGCTTTATTGTATTTCTATCCATCTATCCAACCTTCTATCCATCCATCAATCTACCTCATTTTTCGATGCATTCAAAGTAAATTACACACACCAGTATTGTTGCTGTTCAGTCACTAAATCAGGTCCAACTCTTTGCAACTGCATGGACTGCAGCGTCCCAGGCTCCCCTGTCCTTCACTGTCTCCCGGAGTTTGCTCAGATTCATGTCCATTGAGTCAGTGATGCCATCCAACCATCTCATCCTCTGCTGCCCCCTTCTCCACACCAGTATACTCTACCCTAAGTACTTCAGCATGAACATCATTAGCAATATTTTAATATTTGCTACCAGTGCTTATTCATCTAAAATAAAATTTACATATAATGAAATACATAAACCTTAAAAACGTAAAATTTTCAGAGTTTAGACAAACTCATATATCTGTGTCAAGTCAAATGCCTAGCAAGGTGTAAACATTATTCATGACACCGGAAAGTACCCTTATATCCTTCTTAATCAATGTCTGTCCCCAGGGGGAATCACTGCTTTGATTTTTTTCTACCTTAGGTTGTTTTGCCTGTTATTTTGGTTTTAAAAAAAGAAGAGAAAAATTATGTAATACGCATGTTGTTTTACCATATGGCTGGCATGTGCCAGCACTTGTTCTAAGTGCTTTAGAAATAGGAACTCACCTACCCATAACAACACGTTGAGCAAGGTAGTATTATTTTCTCCATTTTACAGCTAAAGAAACTGAGATGTAAAGCAGCCAAATAGCTTAATCAATGCCTCATTACTGAGGAGCAGGGCTTGGGCCCCACAGTCCGCACCGTTAACCACACATCAGCCTCTGTGCGAACATCTTTCAGACCTACGTCAACTTCAAAATGCTGACAGCGGTTCTCTTGGGTAGTAGGGTTGTGGGTGACTTTTGTTTCCTTCCTTTTGCTTACCTTTATTTTCTAAGCCCTGAATAATCATTGGAGGGACAGATCCTGAAGTGGAAGCTCCAATATTGTGGTCAACTGATGCGAACTCACTGGAAAAGACCCTAATACTGGGAAAGATTGAGGGCAGGAGAAGAGGGCATCAGAGGATGAGATGGCTAGGTGGCATCCTTGATGCAACGGACATGAACTTGGGCAAACTCCAGGACAGAGTGAGCGACAGGGAGGTCTGGCATGCTGCAGTCCATGGGGTTACTGAATCAGAATCAGTGTCACTGAGTAAGAATCAGAAATGACTGGGCAACCGAACAACAACATTTTCTAAGATTTCTTCAATGAACGTATATTACATCAAACAGACTAGTGAAGAAATTACTGAGAAGTTACTGTAATTCCAAGACACAGATGCCTTTGAAGAGAACAAAAGCTTTTACATCATTTAAATAAGAAAGGAAAAAAACTATGAATTTATATAAAATTGTATACCTGTTTACACTGAATTTCAAATAAAGGAACTTTGTTATTTTTCCTTAAGGGCTGCAACATATACATACATATAAATATTTGTTTTTAAATAAAAGTTATCTTTGATGTGTTAAAAAAATAAAATATTCTCAACATGTCCCAACACTACTCTTTTCTAAGTCATGACACCCCCTCACCTGATCTCTCTTCACACTCACAGCCAAACCCGTGAATATCGACAGGCTAAAGTATGGTCACTTTCTGCATCTCAGTGTGTCTTCCCAACACTCACTTATTTGATCATTTCAACCAAAGAACAAGCAGACATCTGGTGTCACATAAGAACTACGTCTATTAGTTGACATGTGAACACGGGTGGGCGAGAGACAGGAAGTGACTCATTCAGCATGGTTTCTGAGTTTGCTCTTCTTGAAATTAAGCGTAGAATTTCAATAGATGCGCTCAGCATCTCGAAATCAGTAGAGTCTGCTTATATTTCTGAAACCTCCATTTAATCGTCAGCATCTATTTGCTGTCCTCCCAGCGGTACAAGTGCTACATCTGAGAGGAGAGAGCCCGCTGTTCAATGTGCGATGAGAGGCCATTCAGACTGATGAAGCAGGAGGTGCATTCCATGCTCAAGTAGCAGCTCTTCCATTAATGATTCTCCTCATTCACAGGGCATTCCTGGCTGATTGGAAACATGGCAGCAAATGGTTACTTTCCCTCCATGTTCAGCAGCATCAGCAACGTACAAGTCTGTCCACACAGGCTTTGACTGCACAGCAAGCTTCGAAAAATGTTTGTCACCAGAGCAACCTAACTCTTCCAGCTCGTGATAACAAGGAGTTAGTTCGATGAAAACCTTGTAGCTGTGGAAAAAATTGATTTCTTTGAAATTTCTGGTTGAGAAAAAATGGTTTTTACTGTTTCATGATTATTTTTCCTTAGCTTCCTTGATGTACCACCCATGTACATGTAAGATCCAAATGTTTATTTAGACACCTCCCTGGAAGATGAGATGGCTGGATGGCATCACTGACTCGATGGACATGAGTCTGAGTGAACTCCGGGAGTTGGTGATGGACAGGGAGGGCTGGCGTGCTGCGATTCAAGGGGTTGCAAAGAGTCGGATACAACTAAGCGACTGAACTGAACTGGTTTCAGTGATTAAGACTCCTTGCTCCCAACGCAGGAGGCCTGGGTTTAATCCCTGGTCAGGGAACTATGCCCCACAAACCATACCTAAGATCCAGTGCAGCCAAATAAATAAAATAGTAAATAAATTTAAAAATAAATGTTTATTTGCTTACCTAATTCTTGGCCATAGACTCAATTTCTACATCATCCTTGTTAGGAGTCTGTGTGGATCCTAGGCATGTTTCCTGTAAATTATCCCCAACTTCCAAAAAGCCTATAAAAACACAAAGATACATATCCAAACAGTCTCCTATTCTTCATAGCTGGAACACTCGGGATAATGAACAATGTGTCATTCATTTATTACATTCATTCATTCCAAGACACAGCCCTTGCAAAACCAGCATAGGACTAAGTTTAATTTTAGTCTTTGCCCTTAAGAGTCCCAGAATTTCATTAGTGACACCAACAACTTAGTGGGGCTTCTCTAGCTATCCACCTCCCAATGCAGGAGACGCAAGAGACTCAGGTATGACCCTTGGGTCAGGAAGATCTCCTGGAGAAAGAAATAGCAACCCACTCAAGTATTATTGCCTGGAAAATTCCACAGACAGACGAGCCTGGTGGGCTGCGTCCATGGAGTCACAGAATCTGACACAACTGAGCACACACAGACACACTGCTGCTGCTGCTGCTGCTGAGTCGCTTCAGTAGTTTCCGACTCTGTGCGACCCCAGAGACAGCAGCCCACCAGGCTCCCCCGTCCCTGGGATTCTCCAGGCAAGAACACTGGAGTGGGTTGCCATTTCCTTCTCCAATGCATGAAAGTGAAAAGTGAAAGTGAAGTTGCTCAGTCGTGTCGACTCTTAGCGACCCCATGGACTGCAGCCCACCAGGCTCCTCCGCCCATGGGATTTTCCAGGCAAGAGCACTGGAGTAGGGTGCCATTCACATACACACACAGACACACACGACTAAGCAAGGTGCAGCTTTCTGTGGTTAAGTACCGTATTTTGTAATGTGAATATGGATGACAGATACCAATACCTGTCATCCATAGGTATGACAGGGTGGGTGGCTACTCCCTGAGCAAGGTGCTCTGAATATATGGGGTCATTTAATCCTCATGTTGTAGCCACGTGTTCCAGGAAACAAACTTACTCAGAAGGACAATGCAGATAGTGGAGTGCAGTCTATTACACCGGCGAGCCCAAGGCAGAGTCTCCTCCCAGTGAAGGACCCCGACCAGTTTTTATGAAAACCTTGTATACCCTAAGCATATGTGCCCAAACCCACCTCCCCAAATTCCCTGAAACTAGTCTGAGCAAAGGAAAAGGAAAGATATAATCAGAGTTAACCGGTGATTCATAAAACTTAAGCCTAGGTAGTTAACAGTGGACAATTATCAATAGGCTTGTGGTCATACCCCAATAAGCATAATAGGATGTATGATTCTATTTGATTACACAGACAATTAGGGTATTCTTTGAGGCTATAGAGAGCCCTGGGGCTCTTCCTTGCTAGGGGGCCTGGTTTTCCAGTTGGTACGTTGTTTCCATAGTTACTGGGCATATAGCTCAAAGTCCACAGTCCAGCCCAAGATGGAGTCCTGCTCTCAGGATTGATCCTGTTCTCTTTCCTCCTTTCCTCACACTAACCTTAAGAGACAAGGAGTTTTATCATCATGTTTATCAGATAAGGAAGCTGAGGCTCTGGGAGGGTCAGAGCTTTTCAGGCCTCAGACAACAGGCAGTAAGACAGGGCTCTGAGCCTTGGTGCTGCTCTCCTCCTGCCACGCCAATCTGCGTCGACGGGGGAAGAATGGATCGTGCGGTGTTAAGCATTCAGTCCTGTCTGACTTTTTGAGACCCTTTAGACTGTAGCCCACCAGGCTCCTCTGTCCACGGAATTCTCCAGGCAAGAATACTGGGCTGAGGGTGATGGGTGGGGTGGGGCTGGAGTGGGCTGGAATTCCAGGAAAGTGCTAACATTCCCCTTGCAACAGTAGTCTGCTCATATGTGCAACTCTGGGAAGTACTGTCTCAGACATTCATTTATAGGCTCTACACCTTGGGGCGGGGAGGATGGGGGGTGGGGTTGCGAGCTTCTCTCAACCATGCGCCCCAGGCACTGTGTGCCCCTATACTCTCCCGAGGTGACCTCCATGTCCTGATGAGCAGACTCCACTGAGAGAGTATAGAGGTGGGGGGATGGCTCCTGGGAGAGTGCAGGAGCCACTGGGGGTACAGTTGGCAGTGAAGGGCTGAAGGGAGAGTGCTCATGGAGCCCCAACACTGACCTGGAGGAGGAAGCCCCTTCCTGAGTCTCCGGAACCAAGAGGACAAATCAAGCCCTGGGTTACACAGGNTTCATTCTTTCTGGAGTTATTTCTCCACTGAGCTCCAGTAGCATATTGGGCATCTACCGACCTGGGGAGTTCATCTTTCAGTGTCCTATCTTTTTGCCTTTTCATACTGTTCATGGGGTTCTCAAGGCAAGAATACTGAAGTAGTTTGCCATTCCCTTCTCCAGTGGATACATTTTGGGTGGCCGCACACAGCATGGCTTAGTTTCATTGAGTTAGACAAGGCTGTGGTCCATGTGATCAGACTGGCTACTTTTCTGTGGTTATGGTTTCAGTCTGTCTGCCCTCTGATGCCCTCTCTCAGCACTTGCAGTCTTACTGGGGTTTCTCTTACCTTGGATGTGGGGTATCTCTTCATGGCTGCTCCAGCAAAGTGCAGCCGCTGCTCCTTACCTTGGTCGTGTGCTAGCTCCTCTCGGCCGCCACCCCTGACATTGGTCACAGGGGAGCTCCTCTCGGCCGCCACCCCTGTCCTTGGTTGTGGGGGAGCGCCTCTCGGCCGTGCCTTCGCCATGCATCACTTGTGTCTGCAGGTGGGTCCTTTGCCACTGAGCNTCGTGTGCTAGCTCCTCTCGGCCGCCACCCCTGACATTGGTCACAGGGGAGCTCCTCTCGGCCGCCACCCCTGTCCTTGGTTGTGGGGGAGCGCCTCTCGGCCGTGCCTTCGCCATGCATCACTTGTGTCTGCAGGTGGGTCCTTTGCCACTGAGCCAACAGGGGAGCCCCCTGGTTGTTGGTAGTTCCCTACTAACTGGTCTTCCTGCTCGTCCTTTCAGTCTGTTTTCCACAGAACAGCCATAGGGATCTTCATGAAGCATAAGTTAGATCACGTGATGCCTTTTCTTACCATGTTCAATCACTTCCTTCTCATGAAGGCCCAAGCCTTTACAGTGGCCCATAAGTAAGGCTCACACACCCGTACCCGTTGTCCCAGCCTTACTCTCTTGGGTGCTCCTGAGCTACCAGGCCTCGCAAATATGGCACCCCGTGGCCTCTCTCTTCCCTCACATCCTCTGGCACCACACTGGCCCCAAGTGTGTCAGGCATGTTCCTGCCTCTGTACTCGCTGTTCCCTGCTTCACATGACCTCCCACAGACATCCACATGGTCTTGATTCTGATGTGATGTTCTCGCTGGAACATGTCCTTGACCACTATATTAAAAATGACCTCCCACCTCCATTCCCCAGTCCTGTTCCCTTTCCGTGCTTTACTTTTCTCTAGAGCTTGTATCTCCATCTAACATGCCATCCATTTTCTAACTTCCTATTATGAAAATGTTCAGACATACCAAGGACATGGAAAGACTAAGACAGTAAATAGTCTCACACTCACAACCTAAACCCGTCAGTTGTTAACATTCTGCCATGTTTACTTTTCTTCCCTGTCACGTAATACTTCATTGCAGGGGGCACAAGTTCAATCCCTGGTCGGGGAACTAAGATCCTACATGCCCAGAGAAGAGAGACATTTTCCCCTTTGCAGTTAGTAAGTAATCTGTGGGTGATTCCTTGGAATATTCTGTTTATTTTACATATCTGTACTGTTTATTCTGTCTCCCTGCTGGGATTAGAACCCAGTCTGTCTGACACGATAGCGCGTACCTCACCCTTGTCTCAGCATCTCATTTTCTCTCTCTTGCCTGGCATTACGGTTGAACACGTCTGTTGTTCTGCTAGTCTGTGGGCTTCTCAGAGGCAGTGACTTTTTCTTACCTACCTTTACATCCCGTACGGTGCTTTAGGTTCACAGGAACTGCACAGTGAGTATATGTCCAGACTGGCAGGAAGCATCAGAACCCCCTCACTCACCAAGTAACTCGAACTATGAGACTCCATGGGCTGTAGTCCGCTAGGCTCCTCTGTCCATGGAGTTTCCCAAGCAAGGAGACTGGAGTGGGTTACAATTTCCTTCTCCAGGATTCTTCCTAGCTCAGGGATTGAACCCACGTCTCCTGCACTGGCAGGCAGATTCTTTACCACTGCACCACCTGGGAAGCCCATAGAGGTTCTAGCCATAGAATATTAGAACTGGGGAAGATCTCAGTGGGAAATGCGCAGTGAACGTCCGCCCTGGGACAGGCTGCGGCCCCCCTTTAGACATGGGGAGTGTCCTGCTGAAGGTTTCCTGAGCCAGTGTTTCGTTCCCTCACCCTCAGCCACGATGAAGAACTCTCCTTCAGGGCCCCATGAACTCCACCACAGCACCGCCTCACCTGCAGAGTGGGCACTCCCTACAGCCCTGCCCCGGAAGGCCCCTCTCAACACTCCTAGCACCCCAGTCCTTGAAGACTTCCCTCAGAACGATGATGAGAAGGAGAAGCTGCAGCGGAGGCGCTCCAGGGTCTTTGACCTGCAGTTCAGCACAGACTCCCCACGTTTGCTGGCCTCCCCCTCCGGCAGGTGAGTGGCACCGGGCTGCCTCGTTGTGGCGGCCGCCACATCGTGGGTCCTGCTGGTTTGCATCACCACAGTACCTCATGGTTTCCAGGTCTGGATTCTCAACAGCGCCCATTTCGTTTGTTTTTCCTTTAGGAATGTTGAAGTTTCAGCTACAATGCCCAAGTTTACAAACACACAGATTACTGAACATTACTCCACCTGTATCAAACTGTCTACTGAAAATGTGAGTATCTGCTGGTTTAATCAGTGAAGATTTTGCAGCCTGGTCAGAGAGGAGATCTTGGTTCTTGGTTCTGTAGAGGATGCACGGTCGGTGAAGGCGCTAACATTTCCAGTGACTCTTTGAAGCTGGTGTTTTCAGTGTGGTTTTACTGTTTCTTATAGACCATTGCCACCCCTGTGACAAGTTGCCTGACCCCCTCTAGTGTGACTAGAGAGGCAGCATACTAGAGTTAGTAGTGTAGTTCCGGAGCTAAACAGTAGATAGATCCTAGGCTTGTGGGCTTGTTGTGTGTCCTAGAATTAGCCTGAGTTGAAATTCTGTCTCAGCCACTTACACACTGTGTGGCCTTGGCAAGTCACCCAACCGTTGTGCCACAGGGTCCTGCTCTATAAAATGAGAGTGAGACTGTCCCTGCCTCAGAGGGGTTCTGGCGGGGACTGAGCCCCTCTGTGTCAGCGCCTAGAGCAGGGCTTGCACACGGGGACACTCAGGAATTCTGCTGTCACTCCAGACCTCGGGAGTGAAGAAGCACACAGGGGCTTCGCTGCGCCCACCAGGTGTTGGTGAGATTTGATGTCTGGGTTGAGATGTGGGCTATTCCTGTTACAAACTTAGCTTCCCCTTGTCAGGGCAGCGTTGTTTACATGAGCCTAGACTCTAAATGACAGGCCTTTCTGCAATTTTCTGTTTTCAGAAAATCACCACCAAGAATGCTTTCGGCTTGCACTTGATTGATTTTATGTCAGAGATTCTTAAACAGAAAGATGCCGAACCAACCAACTTTAAAGTAAGAAGGATGTCCACCTGCTCTTGCATCTGAGTGAATGCTGATGATGACTAATGTTTAACACAGCACAATAATTGGATTCTACAAATACACGGGAGGCTTCCTCGTTTGGAACACTTTATTACCTACTTTACTTTCTTTCCTAAACTGATGAAGAGCTGATATCTTTCCATGATGTTCTGTTTATTCCCTATCAGTTTTAGGGCGATCTTTGTCATTTTTTTCTTAAGGGAAAGTAAGTATTTGATGCAGGTTTCTGTGTTTTGCCTGTTCACCTGCTCCTTTCTCTGATCCCCACGTGTACACCTCCGCTTGTTTGACCAGGTAGCTGCCGGCACTTTGGACGCCAGCACCAAGATCTATGCTGTGCGCGTGGATGCCGTCCATGCTGATGTGTACAAAGTCCTAGGGGGGCTGGGCAAGGAAGCGCCACCTGCGGGAGAGGCAGAGGACCATGGTGCAGGTATAGGGGCTGGGGTCTGAATATAGGGGACTTTTTAAAGGGCACAGCAGGTAACACTCGAGTAACATACTGGAATGAAGTCACAGGAAGTCAATTCCCATTCTATTGAAGACATGGACATTTTTCAGAATTGTATTTCAGAAGATAATCAAACACTAGATTTGCTTGTTTGTTTTGGAAAAGAGAAGGGCCTTTAAGCTTTTTGATTTTATTTAGAAAAGATTTAGTAAACATCACCAACTAGGGAGCTTCTGATTTGGGGGGCTGTGTCTTTGGAAACTGACTTGTATCGGAAGCCAGATACTTAATCTAGTAGCTTGATTTCTCCCTCACCTGAGGATTAGATGTGCCTGCTGCTTTGAGGGGATGGTGTGTGTTACAGTGATTATCACTCTTTAGAGTGTGAAGAGCTTATATTGATAGATTCAGTCACATGCTCCAAAGCAGCCCCTACAGTGCACAGTCTTACTCCTCCTCACAGATGGAAGTGTAACTGAAACAGGAACAGCCAAGAAGGCCCCAAAGCCAAGGAAGAAGCAGTCGTGCAAAACCATCGAGCAGAATGTAAACAACCTCAACGTCTCCAGCGCTGATCGGAAGTGCGAGGTGAGGAGCTGTGTGCCCAGTGTGGCCTCTGACTAATTCAGAACCTCAGAGGTGGAAGTGTGCTGGGATGTGCTTGTTCGGGCCTCGGGGTAGTAAAACATTCAGCTGGTCTCTCTGCATTGTCATCCTTCAGCTTTTCAGTGAAGACAGAAGAGGGCAGGTCCCTGTTTTCCCCCGTTTTCAGAATGATTGAGTCCAGGGAGATGGCAAATTCCTGAGAAAACCAATTGATTAAGACAAGTACTTTCTTCTGAAGTGCATGCAGCAGCGGCGATGGCAGCTAACATTTATTGTGTGTCTGCTGGGCACATCTTGCTGCCCTGGGCCTGTGACAGCCCATTCAGTCCTTGCAACACCCTTGCTCCATTTGATGAAGAGGTAATTGAGGGGCATGAAACCAAGCGGTCTGCCTCCAGAGTCCTTGCTGTAAACAGCCTTACACGATAGAGCAAATCCAAGGAAGCTGCTTAAAGGAATGATTCCAGAGGCTTCTTTATAAATTATCAGTTAATTTAAAGCAAACAGATGGTGCTACAAATTTTTTAAAAATTTTGTTATTGAAAACAATTTCAGTGAACATTCTTGTACATATTTGCATTCTTCTGGGAGTATATTTGTAAAAAAAAATCTGAGACACGGAATTTCTGTTGCCCTCAGAAGTGGTGGTATCAATTTACTCTTACACCAACAATGGGCTCAGTTATTTCTCTTGCCTGCACAACATTAGTAAATGGTGATTAATGTCATGAGAGTGGAATTGATCACCAGGGGAACAAGTATACTTGGGAAAAGGACTAGGGCTCTGAGGTACCCCTATCTTAAGAGTTCAGAAAGCTGACTAAGAAATGCCCAGTGGCTGGGGGAAACTAGGAGAGTGTGGTGTTGAAATGAGAGTTTGAGGGAGGAGGAAATGGTCAACTGTGTCAAATATGGCAGCCTTAGGCCTTGGTGAGCTTGGAGAAGGGGCCCTGGGGAGGTGCAGCTCAGGCCTCCAAGGAAGGGGTGCTCCTTGGCTGAGTTTGAAGGAGGGTGAGGAGGGCGTCCCTGCTGGTGCTGGTATCTCTTACTGGCTCTGGATAAGGTTGGTTCTGTGAGTATCAGTAGAAAGCTCAAGTGAAGTTCGGCTGCTGCCACAGGTGGGCCTGCTGCCGCTGGGGCACGGCGTCACTGCTGGCTGACACTCCCAGGAACGGGAGTCCTGCAGAAAGAAGCGATTCCTTCTCCTCCTTCCAGCTCTGCCATCTCTCTCTAGTGCCTCCTTTTGGTGGAGCCCAGTAGGGAGCTGCTGACACAACTGAGATGTGGCCTCTGACCCAGCATCACAGGGCAGAGCGTAGATGGTAGGTTTGGAGCTGAGTGGCAATAGTTTAATAACTGGCAGAGAGCCAGAGTCTCGAAATACTCACTTTCAAGAAGATTCTCTTGGTCAGGGGACAGGGAGAAAGGAAACATGAAAAATGTCACCTGTTGGGGAATGTAGGTGAAAGTTAAACAGAGATTCTTATGACTACTTCAACATCCTTGTAGGTTTGAAATTTTTTCGTAAAAAATTGGGAGAGGAAAACAAGTGGAGAGAGAGGCAGTTTTTTGGAAGAGCTGTGCTGTAAATTGGGGCGGAGTAATAGAGTGGCGAATGCAGGGAAAGTAAGATCCAGAGTTTGTGTGGGTTTTTCTTTCCTAAACAATGATGTAGTGTTTATTGACATGGGAATATTTGCAGAATATATTCTTTTTTTAATTTTTAAAAACTATTTTTCAGGTATAATTTATTTACAATGTTATATTAGTTTTGAGTGTACAACATAGTGATTCAGAATTTTCATAGGTTATACTTTAAAGTTACTGTAAAATGTTGGCTATATTCCTTGTGCTGTGCATTATGATCTTTTGGCTTACTTATTTTGTACATAGTTTGTATTGCTTAGTCTTCTTCCTCTCATGTCCCTCCCTCCTCTCCACTGGTAAACACTAGTTTGTTCACTATATCTTTGAGTCTGTTTCTATTTTGTTATATACATGCTTTGTTTTGTTTTTTAGATTTCATATATAAGTGATAACATACAGTATTTGTCTTTGGCTTATTTCACTAAGCATAATAACCCCCAGGTCCAGCTATGTTGCTGCAAATGGCAAATCATCTCTTTTTTTTTTAATGGCTGAGTAGTATTCCATTGTGTGTGTGTGAGTAAATGTGTTTATACACACACGCATATATACACACACATACACACAGCTAGAGGATTTTATAATTATGTGTTCTAATCTTTCCATGTGTCTGTTTGGCATCTGTATGTCTTCTCTGGGAAAATGTCTGTTTACGTCTTCTGCACAGCTTTTGATTAAGTTTTGATTTTTTTGATTATTGAATTGTATGAGCTATTTATATATTTTGGATTTTAACCCCTTATCAGTCATATCATTTGCAATTATTTCCTCCCATTCAGTAGATCGTCTCTTCATTTTGTCAGTGGTTTCCTTTGCTGTGCAAAGCTTTTAAGTTTAACTGGGTCTCATTTGTTTGTTTTTGCTTTTGTTTCCTTTGTCTTAGGAGACAGATCCAAAAAATAATGTCACGATTTATATGAAAGAGTGTCTGCCTATGTTTTCTTCTAGGAGTTTCATGGTTTGCAGTCTCACATCCAGGTCTTCAGTCCGTCTCGTTTGTCTTTGTGTATGGTGTTAGAGAGTGTTCTGACTCCGTTCTTTTGTATGTAGCTGTCCAGTTTTCCCAGCACTATTTATTAAAGAGACTGTCTTCTCGTTGTTTATTCTTGTTTCCTTTGTCATAGATTAATTGACCGTAAGTGCATGCGTTCCTTTCTGGGCTTTTTATCATGTTCCATTGATCTCTGTGTCTTGTCTTTTTCTTTTTTAATTTTATTTTACTTTGGGCTGCAGTGGGTCAGACAGCTGAGCGTGGGCTTTCTCTAGTTGTGGCGAAAGGCAGCTATTCCAGTTGCAGTGCCTGGGCTTCTCGTTGCAGCTTGCTACTGTATGTGGGCTCTGGAGCCCATCGGCTTCAGTAGTTGTGGCTTGCAGGCTCAGTAGCTCCATGGCATGTGGAATCTTCCCAGACCAGGGATTGAACCCATGTTCCCTGCATTGGCAGGCAGATTCTTAACCACTGGCCCACCCGTGAAGTCCGTATGGTTCTGCTTTTTGTGCCAATACCATAGTGTTTTGATTATTGTAGTTTTGTAGTATACTCTGGGAACATGAATCCTCTAGCTCTGTTATTTCTCAGGATCGTTTTGGCTATTCAGGGTCTTTTGTGTTTCCGTACAAATTTTATGTGTTTTAATTCTGTGAAAAATACCCCTTTTTTTAAAAAAAAAAAAGGGAGAATTAGCAGCGTGTTTACTTGTTGATGGAACCCATCTATTGGAGAGGGAATTACTGACGATGCAGAAAAGGTAGGATAAATGCTAGGGTGGTGTTTGAGTGGGTGAAGAGGTCAAGGAGTGGACAGCATGGATGGGGCTTGGCGGAGCAGCACAGTGGCTGGTGAGCGGTGGGGCTTGAGTGTGTGCACGTGGGCACCTTCTGGATATTCTCTTCTGGCTGTGCCTCCCCTCCACCCACTCCTGCCCCCATCAGTGAAGTAAGCCAGGTCTTCGACTGACAGCAAGTGTAGAGGAGGAACGTGTTGGAGATTTGAGGAGAGAATTAGGTAAGAGACTCGTCCAGGAGGGTGTTGAGTGGAGGGACTAGGGAAACATAGTCTGATGGCCAGTCAACACTTTGGGTCTCCTTGAGATATTCCTGGACCAGGAATGGAACTGGTGTCCCCAGTATTGGCAGTGGATTCTTAACCACTGACCACCAGGGAAGTCCCTCACCATCATTTTTGCTCGTGCTTTTGGTTCTACACAGAAATGTTCAACAGCATGGTTGGACATTCTCTTTTCCGACCATCTTCTTTGTTCCCAGGTAGGCCCAGTTCTGGGGAGCCTGAGGACACTTACACTGACCTCTGCATTGTCCTAGAGAGAGCACAAGCACGAGCAGTGCTACTCCCTGCAAGCGCGGCTGTCGGGCTGTGGTCTGTTTATGCGAGTGAATCAACAGGGTGTTAGAGAAACACCGAGATCCCCCACACCGGGAAAGCCTTTTTTGCTCTGTAACCTCCAGTAAACTTGTAATAACTGAAAAAATGGAAGATAAAGAAGGAGGAGGGGATGCACACAAACCTAAAATTTGAAGTTTCAACAAAACTTCCAGTTTGTTGAACCCACATTCTCTGGATGGTGGCAGAAGATGGGGAGGCAGATGTTCTGTGGCTGGGTCTGGACCAGCTGAGAACCCTTGCTTGCGTGTGAGCTGATCTGGTTTGGACAGAATTCTACTGTGTGCAGAATTCTTGCTGCCACGGGGAGTCCAGCCTGCTTAAGTTCCAGTCCTTCAGGCCAGGACAGCACAAACAGACTCTGTGAAGAAGGTCAAGGCTCCTACTCAGGAGACCAGAGTGGGTGGAGGTCAAAGTTTACGGAAGAGGTGAGATTTGACTTGGGCCATGAAGGGTGGGTAAGTGTTTGCCAGGTGGTGACAGGAACGGGACTCCAGGCAGAAGCACAAGCAGAGGTCACGAAGCAGAGAACGTTCTGGTTCCTTCAGCAGCTGGACAGTGTCCAAGTTGGACTAGAGGGAAGGATTTACTCCTGAAATGACTTGAGACTGCACCCTGCAGTCTGCTGTCTACCAAGGCCTGCTTTTACTGCTGCTCTCCCCTGCTGGGACCCTTATTTCAAAGAATTCATTTTTTCAGACTGCACAGCCGGCCGTGATTCATTTTCCCATCCAGTCCCTCAAAGATGTAAGTCAAATCTAATTCACATGAAAGAACCGTTGTTCTTACACTGATGTGATCTAATTCGAGGCAGAAGTGAGGAAAGTTGTCTTAATGTTTTCAGCTGTTAATGTGGGTCGATGTGCAGATTTCGTGTTGACTCTTTGAAATGCTGGGCTTCGGTAACTACCTGGTTCAGACCTTGGAGGTGTGGGATCCAGGAGGAAGACCATTGCTGTGGTGAGCCTTTGAGAAAGGGCATGGGAGTAGCACCTCTGGTATTTTTCGGATAAGGAATAGGAGAGCGCAGAGACAAGGGTTAACTCAGGCAGGGGTTGTATTGATGGCACTGTGGGTGGGAAGGAAGAGGTAGGTGGTAGAGACGGGCCCACCAGGAAAGCCCACCAAGCCTTGTACTGACTGGGTGAGGGGTGAGGAGGCAGAAGGCAGAGGTGCCACGTGTGCTGTTCTGGGACTCGCTTATCAGGAAGCGAGAGGAGAATCTCAGTTCTGATGAGGCTGGGCTCAGGGTTGAGGGGGCCAGTAAAGAGCCGGAGAGCCATGTCCGTCCTCATAATTAAGGGCCCTGTCTGCTGAGTAGCCTTGTCCTAAGCCGTCAGGAAGCCCTGTGAACCCAGTACCCACCCTCTTCCCCGTCACTGACCTCCTGGAGAGTCCGAGGCGGCTCCTGCCCTCTGGCCACACATGCCTGTGTGCCTGTGCCTGGCCCTGTCTTCGTGCCCCATTCTGCTGTGGGGCTTGGTGGCCCATGGTTATGCCCCTCCTGCACCCTGACCTCAGCCTTGGAGGTCTTCTGACCACCTCTCCCCTGTGTAACCTAGCCATCTAACCCTGATGACTGCCTGTCCTTTGCCTGGATCTCTTATTTGGGTTCTTTCTTCCACATCTTTGAAAATATTGTTCAGAGGATTGATGGGATTCTGTGACTCCCTCGCACAAACTTTTTATAAGTCAGGGGAATTTGTTGTGATAGCATTCTACTAGAGATAGATGTTCAAAAAGTGACGGTGGAGGGACGTCCCTTGTGATCCAGGGGTTGAGAGAGTGCCTGTCAATGCACGGGACGTGAGTTCGATCCCCAGTCCGGGAAGATTCCATATGCTGCGGGGCAGCTAAGCCCGTGCGCCATGACTACTGAGCCAGTCCTCTAGAGCTCTCCAGTCAGCACCACTGAAAACCGCTCACTTAGAGCCCACGCTCCAGAACAAGAGAAACCACTGCAGTGAGAAGCCTGCGCGCAGCAGTGAAGACCCAGCACAGCCAAATAAATAAAATCTTCACAGAGCCCACACCTGACTGTGGAGAGACCAGCAGAAGGTCCCTGTCCAGGAATACTGTCGGCAAGCACACTGGCGTGGTGTCAGCTTGTCACCACTTACTGTGTGCCTTTCTCCCTTGAGCGTGCACAGCCCTTTGAAGCAGGTGGGGTTTTACCTGGTCAGTTGATCATGTGCAGAGACATTTTGATCCCGTAGATGCAGCTGCGAATGAGCAGGGTCCAGTGAATGGGGTTTCCTGTTTCCTTTGGCTGCGTCCCGTAACTCTGAGGGTCCCCTCTGTTTCTGTACTCAGGTCGACCCCATGTTCCAGAAGACGGCAGCCTCGTTTGACGAGTGCAGCACAGCAGGCGTGTTTCTCTCCACCCTCCACTGCCCAGACTACAGGAGCGAGCTGCTCTTCCCTGCCGACATCCAGACCCTCTCCAGCGGGGAGCCTCCCGAGTTGCCGGATTTGGGCTGGGTGGAAATGACCGACTTAAAAGGTGAGTCCAGTGCAGCCTCTTACCAGGGCAGTTCAGTCATCAGAGAGGTTTCTGTATATAAACATGGCTAGCTTATTTACCCAGAAGTTTCCTCTGGAAAGACAAAGTGGGCTTTTTTTGTCCAGGAGAAACTCACTTTTGGCCTCTGCAGCATGGAGTCTTGAAGAGTAGTAGCCAGTGCTCATGGTTTATGTGTCCTAAGGCCTTCTGTGCCCTGTGGGCAGCTGGTTCTCTGGAGGGTGAGAGTTTGGACTGGGGAAAGGGGCTGTAAGAGACTAGTTGGGCCAGGGGGCCCTGAGGGGAAAAGGGCTGTGTGAACTGTCTTCAGAATCCTCCACGGTGGTCTGAGAATAGATTGGTCCTGCTGTCAGTCCCTTATACTGGCTTAGCAATGATTTCTGCCGCCCCCTGCCGCCCATCCAGCCTGTCCCCTCCCACTGCTGGGGGATCCTTTGATGATGTGGTAGGTAGGCAGTGTGAAGGCCAGGCACTAGCGTGGGACAGTTTTGTGGTACGTGGAATTTATCTTCCCCTCTGCAGGACCACACCGATATTGTGGTGCCCATCTTCTTCCTGTCCTTGTCTAGAATTTGCTAAGAATTACTGTTGAGCACTAACAGTTGTCCAGGGGTATGCACTCAAATGAGGTTCTGACCCTGTAAGGTGGGTAATCTGTACCTAGTTTGGTCGTTGTTTACCCACTCAGTCATGTTCAGCCCCTTTGGGACCCCACGGACCGCAGCCTGTCAGGCTTCTCTGTTCATGGAATTATCCAGGCAAGAATACTGGAATGGGTAGCCATTCCCTTCTCCAGGGGTCTTCCCGACCCAGGTATCAAACCCATATCTCCTGCGTTGCAGGCATATTCCTTACCACTGAGCCATCAGGGAAGCTCGTATCTAGCTTATTTTGGGGCTAAAATAAGTGACGTTGCACAATTGTCTGTGCAGTTAGTACGCTTTAAGGGTGGGTTTTTGGTTTCCCAGCTCCAGCATGGGACGCAGAGTCCATTTCAGAGTCAAAAAGTCTTTAGGCTTCTGCTCTGGTGTTTTCCCGATTCCTGGAACACCAGTGTGGAGCCTACCTGTGGCACCAGTGTGTCCCTGAGCACACGTCCTCTCCTGGGAGAGCAGTCAGCACACAGGTGGGCGACCGGCCAGCCTCTGTCCGAGGACGGGAGGTGACCGCGCCTCTCCCTCCACGGGGCTGCTCTGTCATCTCCAGGGGCTGAGGCATGTCTCCAGCCTGCTCTGATCCTTCTTTGTGATCTTCCTGTCCTCCCAGCGGCCCTGCAGCAGTGTGCGGAAGATCGCCAAATCTGCCCTTCCCTGGCCGGCTTCCAGTTCACTAAATGGGACAGCGAAGCACATAATGAGGTGTGGTCAATTTCTGGACGTCTGAGGGCCCTGGGCATTTCTCCAGCAGCTCGTGGTTTCAGTGAGATGGCCTGAGATGAGTTCTGCCCAGTGGGAACCAAAACTGTGGCATCATTCTTATTTAGTTGGCAGTAGTACAGAAAGTATTTGCTTTGGCTCCTCCATAGGGACCAAACACTGGGGCAGGGCAGGGAGTGGGCTGCATGCTGCCCTCCGAAACACTGGTGCCGGGCTGAGGAGTGGGGTGCGCGCTGCCCTCCGCAGGCCCATTAAACAGCTGGAATAGCGTGTGGGATCAGCTGCGTGTTTCTTCTTGTCTGCCCCCCAGGGGAAGGCAGTCCTTCCATTCCTGGGGGCATAGTCTTATCAAATTTACTCTCAAACATGGCTGTCCCAATGGCCTCTGGTCTCTTAGGCTGCTGTCAAGCTCAAGGAATTTCCTGCTCTTCAGAGTTGAGTCCCTTGGCACAGAGTTTCCTGAGAAATTGTCATGTGTGAAGTTTTCCTCTATTTTTAGCCTGACCCCCTTTAGTCTACTTACTACAACCTCCAAAATAAATGGTCTCCATGGAAAACTGTTTAAACATGGGATTAAAGGATGCGGATTCCGGCTTTGTGTTTTACAAAATGTGCCTGACGACAATCCAGCTCCATCCTGTGCCGCACAATATAAACTTCCTCAGCGCTCTGCTGTTGAGAGAACACTGGCTCCGGGGAGGCGGGCGTGGGGAGGAAGGCACCTCCAGTGGGGTGGGTCTCCCCGAAGTGGCGGGGTGGTGATGGGAATGTGGGGGACTGGGGAGCTCTCCGTCTCTTCCAGTCAGTGTCAGCCCTGGTGGACAAGTTTAAGAAGAACGATCAGGTGTTTGACCTCGATGCCGAGGTGGAGGACAGTGACTGCGAGGACTTCCCCAACGGGCCCCTGGAGGATGACTTCGACGCCAATGATGAAGCAGACCAGACCGCAGCTGGGGATCGCACCATGCTCAGGAGCTGGAAGGAGCCCTGCCAGGTTCAAAGCTGCCAGTAAGGCGCTCAGGGCCATGAGAAGTGTTCCCATAGCAGTTCTCCCAGATGTCCTGCTGGGACAGTCCGATTTTGTCTCTGTGGTCTGCTGGGCTGGTGTGTCTTGTTATACAGGCTGAGCCATTCTGACTCATGATGGAATCAATCTGCCTCTGAATATTGGCTCAGCCACTTACTGGTCATAAGCCTGACGTTGCAGGAGTCGATAAGTATGAGACTACGACATAAAAGCTGGGCTATAGTAGCTCCTTTAGCGGCGGCGGTCATCACCACTTCCATTTTGGTAGCACGGACCATGCTCCCTTTCAAGACCCTGCACATGGTCTGGCTTTTGGCTGAATCACTCCATCTCAGTTATAGGCAGAAAACAGGCTTACGTATTGATTACTGAGACAATGTGGGCCCCACCTAAAGGGCAGAGGGGTCTGAGTAGAGTTAGTTATCAGATTGGTAGACTGGGGATGAGCAAAGCAAGGAAAACTAAGGCAGCGGGTAAAATTGAGCATATGAGATTGGGGAGATGGTAGAATTGGTCTCTGATAATTTAGATTTTTGATTAGTAAGCGTCATAGGAAAATCTGAACTTGCTTAATCTTTATTGTGTATACTTACTAGGTTAGGTTATGTTAATTTTGAGTGTGATCTGGAAGCAGGATCCCACAGTCCTGCTGTGTGAGGGCCTCTAATGGTCTTGAATGGGCCTGGGTATACCAGATTCCACGAGACTAGGACAGACAGACCTTCTGATGGCCCTGTGCCCATAGCAGCAGCTTGGCAAGTCTGGGGTCAGGGACAGCCCAGCTGGTTCAGTGTGGGCGAAACTGTAGAAGCTGTCCAGCGTAATTTCCCACCAAGGCAGAATTCCTTCAGGAGCCTTGCTGAGTGTGTCCAGGCTGAGAGTACTTTCTTGACTCTGTTTGTTTGCTCATGTGGGGAATGATTAGATCAACAGTGCCTCTTCAGATCTGAGCAGAAGTCAGGGGGCTGTGTGGACTTCAAGGAAAAACTACCTCCACCCCCCAGACCCTTTAGAAACCGCCTCTTCTGGTGTGTGTATTACCAGCCTGTGGTTTTGTCCCTGTTCCCATCCTGTCTTCTGAGAAGTGAGCGATGGTAGACAGATTGGTGGGATGGGCCCTTTTAACATCATTTTCAAACGTCAGAGAAGAGCTGTCACTTTCTGTAAACAGTGAGGTGGCATCTGGGGAACTGAGATAGCGAGGGTTTTCGTCACTTCCATTGTTATAACCATATAACCCGTAGATGGTTATTTTGAACACATCTTGAACAGATGTCTCCATTTCTCTCCCCATTTGGACAGAATAAAAGTTTAGACTCCATTCTGCCGAGTGCCTGCATTAGGGGCACAGGGCTTAGGTTCCAGTCCAGGGTCTCGTCTGCCTTGAAACGCCTGCCCCTGGTCTGGTGCTGGCCTTTCCTGGGAGCTCAGCAAGTGTGTGAACTGAACTAGACCCGACCCTGCTGTGGATGGCTGGGAGATGTGGGGCAAGCGTCCTCATCTTTGGGGTCTTTGTTTTCTCACCCGTAAAGTGAGTGAGTGGGACCTGATGATAATAGTACTGTGGAATCTGATGTTTCCTGAGCTCCTGATTGGTCTGATTGTGCCAGATACTCTGCCAGGTTCCTTACCTGCATATTTCACATAATTTATATAATATATAAAAATTATGTCTTAATCCTTACAACAGCCCTATAGGTCCTGTACCCCATTTTACAGGTGAGGAAACAGGCTCAGAGAGGGTAAATAAGAGTGGAGCTGGGGAGTTACCCAGCACCCTTGACCAGTCTGACCGTGTGTAATGATCTCTGGGTGGAAGGCTCTACCCTGGGGCACTAACTCAGGAGTATCTAGGGCCAGGAATGCCTCATGACTTTCCCAGAGCTGCTGGGGCTTGTGCTGTATGCAGGGCTGAAAACACTGTACTGAACTGCAGGGTCTTTAAGAGCTTCTCTAGTTCAAGGTGGGGTGGAGCGAAGCCGAATTATAAACACCAGTGCTTGCAGGAAGTCCTGTGTGACTGGTCCCTGGATGGCAGCCCTCTGACCGCCATGCACATCATACATTAGTAAGGACGTGACTGAGAAAGCGCTTGGTGACCTAGGGCGGCTCAGTTGCCCTCCATCTTCTGCAGCGGCGGGGCCGTGTGCCCTCTCTGATCTCCTGGGTGCGTGCGCTCACTGTGGTTAGAGGCCTCGCCCGTGGTCCAGCCCAGACCACAGCCTGCTCTGTGCTCGCAAGCCTGAGGCCTGCTGCTGCATGCTGGCTGAGGGCCTAGGAGACAGTTGAGAGGAGACCTCCGACCTGCAGGTGTTCGTGCAGCACGACTGAGCTGGTGCAAACTGAAGGAAGGACTGTGGTTGCGGTAGGCTGGGGTGGGGGAGGAGAAATAAACACTTCCTCCAAAGGGGATGAGAGGAGCCTGACGGAGGGGTAGACTGGATTAGGCTGGCTGTGGAGTGGGGGAGTCGGGTGCCTGCCACATAGCACTGTATTCTATTGAAAGAATGATTAAAAGCCTCCAGGGCCTCAGTCCAGTTCTGGCCCTCAGAAGAAGTCCAACTCTCAGAAGATAGGAGCCAAGCTCTTTATAGCTTTGCCTCTAAGTTCCCAACAAACTGCCAGCTTAGCTGCCAGCATTTTGACAGACGAGTACCCGAGAATTTGAGTGGGGATACTCCCAAAGCTACCTTCTCTCTTGCCCTGGGAGAAATACAGCAGAGTCCAGTGCAGTTATTACTTAACATAGGAAGGCAGTTACAGACTAGAAGTGGGGATTTTTTAGTATATTTTAATTTTAAAAATTGCTTCCATTACACCTTAAATGTACAGGTACAGTTTACTGGATAAAATTTAAAAAGATTCCATAGATGAAAGCAAAGTCCTTTTAAAGCTTTTATCTTATACCATAAGGTTGGATATAAAGGGGATTTATAGGTANAAGTGGGGATTTTTTAGTATATTTTAATTTTAAAAATTGCTTCCATTACACCTTAAATGTACAGGTACAGTTTACTGGATAAAATTTAAAAAGATTCCATAGATGAAAGCAAAGTCCTTTTAAAGCTTTTATCTTATACCATAAGGTTGGATATAAAGGGGATTTATAGGTATGGCTCAGTACAGGTGAAAAGGTCGTCATTGTCTTTACCTTTAGAGGGCAGTACAGCAGCGCTAACAGGCTTTCTGACCTGGCAGGGTCTGTAGGTGAAACCTACCCGACACATTTTAGTTACCTTGCAGAAAGGGCGAAACACCAATCCAAAACTGCCATGCTGGATGCAGTTAGACCCTTCATACACAGCAAAAAATACAAGCTAGATGGATTAACAGATAGGCTATTATCCCCCAGTCGTGTGGGAGACATAAATTAGTTGTTTTCACTTTGAGTAGGAAGTACAGCTGGAGAAGGCGATGGCACTCCACTCTAGTACTCTGGCCTGGAAAATCCCATGGATGGAGGAGCCTGGTAGGCTGCAGTCCATGGGATCGTGAAGAGTCAGACACGGCTGAGCGACTTCACTTTCACTTTTCACTTTCATGCACTGGAGAAGGAAATGGCAACCCACTCCAGTGTTCTTGCGTAGAGAATCCCAGGGGCGGGGGAGCCGGGTGGGTTGCTGTCTATGGGGTCGCACAGTCAGACACGACTGAAGCGACTTAGCAGCAGCAGCAGGAAGTACAGCAGTGTTAGCGGAGCCCTCGTTTATGGAAAGACAGTGAAGAAGAAATGTGACAGTCATGTCATGTGGCAGGAAGCCTTGTGTGTGGAAAAACCCTGAGGCTGGGGTTCCGGGAATGGTGTCCAGTCCCCAGCTCTGGCATTTTACTAGCCATGTAGTCTTACATAAAAACTCAGTTTCTTTCTGTTTGCTTAACCCTCAAGTGGGCAAACTTGGATTTTATGAAGCACTTGGAAACATCTGAAGTGCTTGCGTAGACACAGTCGTGCTGCGACAGAGCGAAGAGGAGCAGAAGCGCGACTGAGTGAGCCAGCGGACCGCTGATGAGGGCTTACGCTGGGCTTACTGCTGGCGGTGCTGCTCACGCGTGGCAGAGCAGTGTCCTCAGCTGGGTCGCGCTCTGCTTTATGCGCAAATACGCACTTGTGTTGTCTACATCGGCACACATGACTGTGCATACAAAAATGGATTTTATGCATTGCAGAGACGAAGTGATTCCCCTCGGGGATGGAGACATTTGGACTTTGTGTCCCCTTCTGTCCATGAAACCTGGAGAGTACTCCTACTTCAGCCCCCGCACCATGTCGATGTGGGCTGGCCCGGAACACTGGCGCTTTAGACCTCGACACAAACGTATGTACTGCTAGACAGAACTGTTCAGACGAGATAGTGCAGATAACCAGCCAGTCAGCCTTTCAGCTCAGGAAGGGGAAATGCTCACCACAGTCTTGTGCCTCCCAACAAGCTGTAGGAAATACACAAGATAAGCAGCCTCCTGGTTGGACAGTCAGTTGACCTGGCCCAGGATGAGGGATCAGTTAAGACTGAAGGTGGGAAGGGTCTGGAGGTGCCGTGTGAGGTACTGCATGGGTGGCACGCTGCAGCCGCTGACGGGCTGTGCCAGCATTGTGTGTTTTGCATTCTCTCTTTGAAAAGAAGGGATTAATTAGCATACCTTTTATTGAGTTTTCTCAGCAGAAACACAGATGTAAGGATAAACAATAGGTATGAGATTTGCCCTTCCTAGCGCTGTTCTGACGCTCTGATACAAATGCACTCTCCGGTCAGTACGGCTGCCGAGTGGAGTCCAGGATGGGTAAATGAATGGGCCAGAGAGGCGAGCAGTGCTGACATCTGACCTCATTTCTGCAGGTGACACTGCTTCACAATCAGAGCACAGAAAGAAGAGCTCAAAGGACTTTAAAATTGACTTTGACGAGGATATTGATTTTGATGTACATTTTCAAAAAACAAAGGTTTGTGCTAGATTTATTATCCTTTGTGCTTTCACAAATTCTTTGCACTCCTCTTCCCCTTTCATCTGTGTTTTTTAAGAATTCATTGTAAATTTAACTCTTAGAGTAAATGGATAGTTTCATTCTCCCTCAGTCCCTGAAGGAATTGAAATAGTCCCAGACTCAGTGGCAGAGAGACTCACTATGAATAATGTCTCACAGAATCACTCCTTTACACAGAAGGGGGAAGGCTGTTGCAGCTGTATGTATATAGACCATTTTTATTAAAGATGCATACAAACTACTTTTCTTTTTCTTTAAAATCAATAGGCTGTTACTGTTCTGACCAAGTTCACTTTGGAGAACCAGAATTGGAGAGCCACTACTCTTCCTACAGATTTCCAGTATGAGACTGAAAATCTGGTCCAGCTGCATCTCAAACCAGGCACCAGGGTAAAGCTGCTCTTTGGTTCCCTGAGGTCATGCTGTCGTTGCACCCCTTCTTAGCATTGGAGGTATCAATGGCCAGTAGTGTGACCGTTGGTGCCTCTGAGGAGGAGCGTGTGAGGAGGGACTTGCCTGAGCCCAGGGCAGTTGCCAGGAGATGGCGTGGGGAGGGCAGAGCTGGAGGGTAATGCTCGCAGGACAGATGAAATGCCTCATCTGCCTCGACCGCCGGACACTCTGGCCTACCTTCTCACAGGCAAGGGGGATGAACAGCGCTTTGTCCAGGTTTTACACGGCGTTGGTTATTGCTTGATTCTTTGATTCTCGTTAGAGTTGTGGATTCAGAAGCCAGGTGCTCTCTCCAGCTCTCACAGCCTCCCTGTGATCACGCTATACACTCAAGTTTCCTGTGATGTGGGGGGGCAGGTAGCTGCCAGCTCTCAGGCCCACAGTGCTGCACAGCCTGCCTGCACTCCTTCCATGCCTGTTCAGATGAGCGCTCTGGCCGCGCCGGTGTGCACTGCAGTCGCTGTTCTCTTCATTTGCCCGTGGCCCCCAGTGATGCTAAGCAGCAAGCCTGCACTCCTGTTGCCAGGGTCGCCGGGCAGTGGGTCGTGCTCAGTCCCCTTTTACCCGGACCCTCTGCTCACTTGCATTCCTGGTTGTTTTCATGTTTGGTGTCAGGTCTACAAACAGTTGACAGTTTCCTCTGCCTTACTTTACCTGTCTCTCCACAAGTCTTACTGATACGTATACAGTTCCCTGAATTCACTCATATTGCACATTCTGTTTTTATAATTTAACACTGGTCATTTTCTTTCTAATCAATACTGTTCAGTTAACAGAAATGCTCTTAAAAATGCAGAAAGAGTGAATATGATGTTAAATGTCAATTATACCTCAGTTTACATAAATGTAGAAGGAGAGACAGAGTTGCAGTAGCAGAGGCAGCCACGCCACGGTCAGTGTCAGACGCAGCCGCTGTTTGCTCGAGTCAGAAAAGAGAGCCCTGAGGCGGAGGGGCAGAGCCAGGCTGCGGGGGGCCGGAAGGAAGACAGTGGGACACCCCACCAAGCTGACCCAGCCTCAGCCACTGTCCTAGCACAAGCCACCTTCTCCTCTCTCAAGCCCTTACTATGAACATTGAAGAGTGTGGCTTAGGTGGTAATTTGCATTTTCAGATGTGAAAATGGTTAAAACAAGGTCATTGCATCACTGAACTCCAAGAATTGTCTTTTTGGATTTTGTGTGTTTTTTCCATCATTATTTCTTAGAGAGGAAAGAATTCTTGCTTCTGATTATCCACAGGAACAAATTTCCCTTCATGTTTATCAGGGCAGGCAGAAGCCCAGGATTCCTCAACTCTTCCTTCCAGGAGAGCAACACTAGAAAAGCGACTATTAAATAGCAGAAAGTAGACACCAAATGATTATTAAACAGACACCCAGTCTGGCTAGAGACAATACAGGTCAACCACCCATTCTCTTTAATATCTTAAAGAGCGATGTTAATAGCAGCCAGTAAATACATGAGACAATTTAGAGTGTGTCGAGAGTATTCCACACGGAGAGGGATTTAGAAATCATCATATGAAGAAAAGTGGGAGAAAGTGGGCATTTCTTAATAAAAATCTATTGTTTATTTTTGGATTTGTATTATAAAAACATTGAGGTTTGGGGGCTACTTTTGGAGTATGTAATTATATTCAGTTCAGTTCAGTCGCTCAGTCGTGTCCGACTCTTTGCGACCCCATGAATTGCAGCATGCCAGGCCTTCCTGTCCATGACCAACTCCCGAAGTTCACTCAGACTCAAGTCCATCGAGTCAGTGATGCCATCTAGCCATCTCATCCTCTGTCGACCCCTTCCCCTCNTCTTCTTTTCACAGCTATTTGTAAGGCCTCCCCAGACAGCCATTTTGCTTTTTTGCATTTCTTTTACGTTATACTAAAATATTCAGTGTGCTTCTATAAACTGTACACACCTTTAATCCCATTTCCTCCACCCCAGAGACACACCCTAGAAGAAGATCAGTGCCCTAAAGGCCTGCAAATCTGGAGGGCTGTGGCACTCCCAAGAGAGGAGGCAGACTTGTTCTGTGAGACCCCTCGAAGGCGGTTCATGGGCCGTGGGTGCGGTGCAGAAAGGAGGGCTGCTGGGGAGCAGTCACGGCCCAGGAGTAGGACCTGCTGCCTGAGAGTTACAACAGGGAATGAGTGTTCTGTCAAAACTGGTCAATAAGCAGCCACAAGTAGACTTCCTTTCAGATAGGCGTAGGTGGTTTTGTTTTTAGTGAAGGAACATGTTTTCAAATAAATTTGTAGGCAGACCTAATTGCGGCTTGGCTGCTCCGAAGTCTTTGGGATAGCTGGCAGCTAGGAGCCCTGCTGCCCTGGGCTTGCGCTAGAGTGGAGTTGGGCGGTGAATTAGAAGTCGACTAAGTGAGATGATTTTCCAGGACCCTAATGTTCTGGGACGTGCATCATTGGAACTAAGGTCATCTCCCCAGCCTAGTTTACTAGCTGCTTTTCTAGAAATTGCTCTCTGAAGCTGTACTTTGCTCCATTCAGTTACTGAAGATGGCCCGAGGTCAGAATGCAGGGGCGGAGCATTGTGAAGACATTGGAGACTACGATTACAACAACCCTAACGACACCTCCAACTTCTGCCCTGGGCTGCAGGTAGGCAGGGGCAGCACTCTGTCCTCTTTGCAGCAGGGCCTCTGCCTCCCTTGTCCTTGCCTGTAGGGCGGAAGGCTGCAGGACATTCTGGTCTGGTGGGGCTCTGTGTGAGCTTGCCCTGCCCTGGCCTCAGAACTGAGCAGAGCCGGGAGCAGCCAGACCTTGGCCTGCCTCACACTGGGCTCTGCACGCAGGAGGAAAGCTGACATAGTCCAATAAATTGTCAACATGTGGATGGAGTGTTTAGCCTGTACAAAGCACTTATCTTGGCTATTTTGAGATTTCAGAGGAAAAGAAACGCTCTTCCCACTCAGGAGCTAGAGTTTTGGGTGGGGAGACAAAACGCATAGACATGTGATGCCAGTGCGTTCTGATGGGGAAAAAGATATATGGAGCGGGTCTCAGGAGCCCACGTTTATAGCCCTGNGATGGAGTGTTTAGCCTATACAAAGCACTTATCTTGGCTATTTTGAGATTTCAGAGGAAAAGAAACGCTCTTCCCACTCAGGAGCTAGAGTTTTGGGTGGGGAGACAAAACGCATAGACATGTGATGCCAGTGCGTTCTGATGGGGAAAAAGATATATGGAGCGGGTCTCAGGAGCCCACGTTTATAGCCCTGATTTTGTGAACTTGTACAAACTGCTCCCCCCCTTTAGATCTTGCTTAGACTAGATAATCTCAGAATCCCTTCTGTGACTGTGAATGAGATAGCCTGACAGAGGGGGAGATATTAGGCCCTGTGTGTTCCTGGAAGTGAGAAGAGGAGGAAGAACAGGAAGAATAGTTTATTTACTGTATTTCCTTACTTGGAAGAGAGTTAGCTGTTATTTATATTTTAGTGAAAATCTAGTTGGCCACTTGACCAGTGCTCCTCAAACTTAGTGTACATAAGAATCACCAAGAGAGCCTGTTTAAAAACCACCTACTGGGCCCCACCCAGAGATCTGGTCTGTTTCTACTGGGCTCAGTCCAAGAATGTCTTTGTCACCAGCTTCCAGCAGGACCCCTGCCGCTGGCCAGCTGGCAGGTCACGTCTCTGGGGTTTCAGGAATGCTTTCTGTAAAAGGAGATCCTAAACTGTTTAGAGACAAAGGACGCTGTGGTGATGACCGTGTTCCTTTGAACTCTCACTGCAGAGGTCTTAGTTAACAGATGCCTCCCTAGTACCGTCTTTGTGCAACAGGAAGATGGCTAGAGGACCTCGAAGCCCATGAGCTCTCAGGTGCTCTGTTCTTGCTGGGTGTGGGATCTGTTGCAAAGCTATTTCTAAGCCCCTCACACAGCTCTGCCTGACTTGAGCTATTTCCTCGCCCAGGCCGCTGACAGCGATTGTGAAGAGTCTGATGACATATCTGTGGGACCAGGTGGAACCCTTGACCATTCTGACCATCCACCAGCAACAACAGAAGACAACAATGAGGCAGCTGAAGTCCACGGGTCGGACATCACCACTTACAGGGAGTCAAATCTGGTAGCTGAGCCTCAGAAGGTAAAGACGAAGCCAGGAATTACAGCTGATGTTGTTTGCCTGAGAGCTGCCTCTTTTATAAGAATCGTATTAGTCTGAGCTTGATTTTTTTTTTCCTTCTTGATTTTAACCCATTACTCTCCAAGTGGCTGATTCTTAGATAAGGCTGTAGAGAATGGGCTGGTGCTGCTTATGTTTGTGTGGAACTTGCCATCTTTCCAGAGATTGTGATAAACCATACGACTAGGGACAAGCCTGCTGTGCACTTGCAGCATGTGAGTGAAGCCTGCAGAAAGAGAAGTGGGCTGGTTAGGTATCTAGCTCTGGAAAATATAGGCCAGATTCAACTCATTTAAAGTTAACATGTATCAAGCATCTATTCCATACCAAAATGGCAGGCTTGGCGCTTTTATATATATTTGAACCACTTCTCTNGGGACAAGCCTGCTGTGCACTTGCAGCATGTGAGTGAAGCCTGCAGAAAGAGAAGTGGGCTGGTTAGGTATCTAGCTCTGGAAAATATAGGCCAGATTCAACTCATTTAAAGTTAACATGTATCAAGCATCTATTCCATACCAAAATGGCAGGCTTGGCGCTTTTATATATATTTGAACCACTTCTCTCTTTTACACTGCAATTCCAGGATACTCTTCATGAAGACTGTACTTGATTAAAAAGAAATTATCAGTAGATTGAAATGAGGGACTCTATTTTAATACGTCCTAAGAAAGCTCAAACTTGGTGGTGTAAACTCGGTTTATTCATTATTTAATCTCCAGACTTTTTTTCAAAGAGCCGATGGTAAATGCTTCTTTCCTCTGCTTAGTTTTACTTGTCACGTACCGTTTTCAGGTAAATAAAATTGAAATTCAGTATGCCAAGACTGCCAAAAAGATGGACATGAAGAAGTTGAAGCAGAGCATGTGGAGTCTGCTGACGGAGCTCCCCAGGCAGGCAGATGCAGAGGTAACGGGTCCCACTCTCTGGTGCCCAGCACCAAGGCGGGCGCGGCTCGCGTCTGTGCTCCAGCATCAGTAGCGCGAAGCTGAAAAGCAGTTGTTGAGAAATACAAGGACGACATCAGACCTCCGAAGCAGAAGTGGACCAAGTGTGCAAACCGGCGGGTCACACAGAAGGTGGTACCGCTGGAGCTTTTTTCCTCAAAATGCACCAGAGAAACTGTTTTGGTTTCATTCCAACCCAGGCTTTCCTTTTTCAAGTTCCAGCGTCATAGGTTTACGCTGCTGTCAAAAAGTAAACTGGGCCCATTCTGATCCCGGAGTGTTCATTCCTCTGTCAGGTAAACCACAGTGAGGATGGAGAAGCAGGACCCCTTGAGAAGGGAGCTGACAAGAAACTCAGCAGTCTCACAAAGGACCTGCAGAAGAGGTGTGTGTCTACCAGCAGACTTGGCCCTGCTCCCCTCCTCACCTCTCCTCACCCCTCCCGCTCCTCCCTAAGGTGTTGGTGTAACAGAGCTCCCCTCCGCACAGGACCTGCCATTTTCACACTTCTTGCAATTTTTCCATTCCTTCTCTGTATTGATAAGTGAGTTAAGGTAGCCCACCTTTAAAAAAGGCATTTTTCTGTACCAGTGGCTGGAATAGAACAGGAAATATTTCCAAATAAGAAACTGGAAAAACCTGCTTCNACTTCTTGCAATTTTTCCATTCCTTCTCTGTATTGATAAGTGAGTTAAGGTAGCCCACCTTTAAAAAAGGCATTTTTCTGTACCAGTGGCTGGAATAGAACAGGAAATATTTCCAAATAAGAAACTGGAAAAACCTGCTTCTTCTAAAAGGCATCTGAAATATTTCTTTGTTTCCCATTAGTTTATTCATTGGGCATGTGTATTCATACTTGATGAAAGCGCCTTTGTTCCTGGAGTTGCAGTGACGGCTGAATACTTCTTGGCCTTTGTCTTTCACAGCCTGCCTCCCCTTATGGCCCAGAACCTCTCCATACCTCTGGCCTTTGCGTGTCTCCTACATTTAGCCAATGAAAAGGTAGGTAGATCTGGGAAGCATGGGGTATTACAGTCTGCCTATAGGAGCTTTTTATTAGTCTTCCCAGTGGATGCTTCCGGGAGGCAGGCCCCGCAGCGAAGCAGCCGGCAAGCCCTGGCACTTGGTGCTGCCTGAAACGTGGTGTCCTCTCGATGCCCAGGACGGGGCTGGGCTGTAGCACAAGCCGCAAGCATCACCAGGGCTGGAGCTGGACGCCTTCATGGTGTCACTGCCAGCTTCCCTCGTGTATGTCGGTGCTGTTGGCTCCCCCTTGGGTGTGTTCTCCCAGCCCAGCCCCCAAAACACAGTACCACCCCCGAAGCTCAGAAGCACCCTGAGTCCAGATTCTGAAGGTGTGAGCGACTCCACCACTGAGCCAGCTGGAGGGTCAGTGCTGGCTGGGGCCTCGTGTCTGCTTGAGAGCGAGGCTTCATTACCCTCCCTCGACTCCCAGGCGGCCGGGGGCCGGGCAGACACTGCTGGGAGGTGTGAGCAACTGCAGGCTTCACTGGGTCCGCGTGCTCTGCCACCACTTCACCTCCCGCAGCAGCAGAGACAGCTTTGCTCGCTTTGCTATGATCAGATTTCTCTAAGGGGGAGTGCTCAGCATTGGAAGGATCAGGAGATATTCCCAGACCAGGACCTGCTGGGCTGACCTTTGGACTGTTTGAGGAGATCTCACTGGTAGCGCTGGCTGACAGTTACTAGATAATCCACTGGGATCCGCAGTGACTCAGATTAAGCGCCACCAAGACAAATCTCACACGACACCCTGTACTAGAGCATGGCGCTTATACTGGCCCACCTTCTCCCAGCTTCTCATTCCCATCTGGCCTTCTCACCAACCCCTGGTAACAAGCTGCCCCTCAGCCGTCACGGCGGAGGCGAGGTGTGTGCTCTCCATCTTTCGCAGGGGAAGGTGTGCCAGTATACGTGCCTACCGCCAGTGCCTAGAGAGGGGCGTGTGGCCTAGTGCAGTTAGGCCTCCGTGTTGCAAGGGGCTTCTGACAGCTGTTTAGCCCTGAGGGGACAGCTGCCTAGGGTTGGTGGAGGATCCATGAGGTGGGAGGGTCCAAGAGGAAGTGGAAGGCAGGGAAAAAGGCCTGTGCAGAGATGGGAGAGAGAGGGGGTTGTCAGAGCATCACCCAGGGGGAGGTTTCGGGCAGGGCAGGAAGGCCACGCGTGGATGGGGCTGACGTACATGTGCCGTGGCCCCTGGTGGGCTCCCTGTCACTTCCCCAGTCTCAGCTCAGCCGTTGGTCCTTTCCAGAGATCGTCGCAGCAGCCAGGCTTGCATTTTGCTTTCCTTCCAGCAATCGACAGAGGTTTGGAGCCAGCTTTATCATGCAGGTTATATTTGCTGTTGGCAGTGTCACATAATCATGGGACAAGCCTGGTTCTTCGTAGTTGCCACCTTGTTACTTCCAAATTTGTTTTCTGATTCCTGTATCTTCTGTACACTAGTGTTCACCTGTGTTTGATCTTCCTTCAGAATCTGAAGCTGGAAGGAACCAAGGATCTTTCGGATGTTCTGGTGCGGCAGGAGGACTGAGCTCGTGGGGGCGGTCCTCACTCCCACAGTGACCAGGATGCCCACACTTAGGGCTGAGATGCCAGGGGTTCAAGGCGAGGCTGCCGTGGCTGCCTTCTCCCAGCGCACTTTCTCTCCTTCACTGTCTGCGAACCAGCTCCCTGACCAACTCTGTCCTGGATAGAAATTTTCTGTTCTGTGGTGACCACCTAGGAGGGAAGAGAGGGCAAGGATACTGTCCCTGATCACGGAACAGTGTCTGCTCTTCATATCCATGTAGTCTGTCTCCTCGATTGCTCTGTTCTCCATACTTTATTTTTGTAGAAAAGAATTCCCCAATAGGCACTTGTCCTTTAATAGCTACCAAAACCTTGTATATAAAATACACCATATATGTGCTTATAAATGTGTATATAAGCTTAAAAGTAAAATCCTTTGAGTAATTTGTTTGACAGATTAGCTGAATGCCCACTACATAAGTATCAGACCTGGTTTTTACACTTGGGGATGTGGACTTGGTTGCTATCAGGCAGGAAATCCTTAAGGGCTGAGGTGATCTGTCTTGTCGTAGAGTAGGGGTTTCAAGATTGGGTCCATTGGGGGCTTCCCTGGTGGTCCAGTGGTTAAGAATCTACCTTGCAGCATAAGGGACACTGGTTCGATTCCTGGTCCAGGAAGATCCCACATGCCGAGGGGCACCTGAGCCCGTGCTGAGCTCCCAACCACAGCTGAAGCCCACACATCCGGAGCCCATGCTCCAAGTGAGAAGCCCGGGCCCTGCAGTGACGCGTAGCCCTGGCTTGCTGCAACTAGAGAAAAGCCCAGTGCAGCAACAAAGACCCAGCACAGCCGCAAGTAAAACAGATCTTCTTTAAAAAAAAAAGATTGGTTCCCTTGGGCCTGTAGTTCTGCTAGAGGGTGATAAGAGTAAAAATTCCCAACATTTACTAAGTGACTACTAAGTACCTTCTGTGGATGACTTTTTTCAGCCTTTTCAGCATCCCCTGTGAGGAACGTACTGTTAAGTATTATCCCTCCCATTTTACCGAGGAGAAACAGGTGCACAAAGGGAAAGTAACGCACAGAGGAGCAGACGGCCAACTGCCAAGACCTTGGCCTTGAACCCGGAAGTCTGCTTTTAGATCTTTATTATTAGCTACTGTGCTCCACATGCTCAAGTCACAGGCTCCATAACTGGAGATGCTGATCCGAATATATCTATCCTTGGCAGGTCCTGGGTCTCTGCCAGAGCATCCTGTCACCATCCACTGGGTAAATAGCTTGGATGTTAGGGCAGAAGCAGTGAAGGATGTGGCTGGTGATTACTCCTGATAATAGCTTGCTTCTAAATCCCAAAGCACATGAAACAAAAGCCAGGCTCGGGATTTCCCTGGCAGTCCTGTGGTTAAGACTTCGCCTTCTAATGCAGAGGGTGCATGTTTGATCCCTGGTCGGGGAGCTGAGATCCCACATGCCTCATAACCAAGAAACCAAAACAAGATAGAAACAATATCATTAACAAATTCAGTAAAGACTTTAAAAACGGTCCACATAAAAAATCTTAACCCAATCCCGTCTCCCAAGGAATGTACTTTCCTAATTGTGTCCAAGATGGCACCCAGGCTGCCGAATGGAGAGGTTTAGACCCGTGGACGTGCTTCAGGAGGAAAAGCAGTGCTGCTGAGTAAGAATCCACACCCTGTCCTGGGGCTGAAGCCGCAGCACCTCTCTCCAGGTCAGGGGAGCGCCGGTCCTCTTGCTGCAATCGCCAGCCAAGCCCCTCCTCTGTGCAGCACACGTCTGTTGTGGGGCCTGGCCAGGGCCTGTTCAGTTGCTAAGTTGTGTCCGACTCTTTGCAACCCCGAGGACTGCAGCATGCCAAGCCTCCCTGTCCCTCACAGAGTTTGCCCAAGTTCCTGTCCATTGAATCGGTCTGCCAATAAAACTGGCAGGGGTGGTAACAGCTTCTTCGGTGACTTGCCCTTCTCTCCACCCTGCTTCTTGCAGGCTTCTCCCCCTCCTTCACATGGTTGCTGTGCCAGGATCCATCTGGCTACTGGAGTCACTCTTCATGTGGGTTTCTCCCCCATGCAGGCTAATACACTGGTTTTTTCTTTGTTAATCTGTCTTTGTAACAACAACAACAAAAAATCTCAGATCAAAAGAGCTGTTGGGAAAGTTGGGCAACTGCATATAGAAATAAAAGCAAATATAAATAGGACCTAATCAAAGATTTGGGCTTGCCTGGTGGCTCAGACTGAAGAATCTGCCTGCAATGCAGGAGACCCTGGTTTGATCCCTGGGTGGGGAAGATCCCCTGGAGAAGGAAGTGGCAACCACTCCAGTATTCTTGCCTGGAGAATTCCACGGATGGAGGAGCCTGAAGGGCTATATAGTCCACGGGGTAGCAAATAGTTGGACACAACTGAGCAACTAACACTTTCATTTTCAATCAAAGATTTAGAAATAAAATGTTGGGATTGCATTTGTGTCCCTTTGTAAGATCTTCACAGGAATAAATCTTCAAATCAGGGAGAAAAAAACCTTTCAGATTAAATGGCACAATATGGCATTTGTACCTGTCATCCCACAGGCCGTGGAAGACCTCTCCCATAGCGGGTTGATGTCTCAATCCTGTTCATTCTGGATTAAATGTCTCTCCTTGTTTATAATTTCACCGCCCCATCTTGGCAGTGACAGTTCAGACTTTGTGGTGCTGCAGCAGGCGGTTCGGGGTGCATTTCCAATAAAGATAAACTTCCTTTGCTCTTTGGGGAGGTAGGTTGGAAGATTTCCTTGTGGAGCTCTGCTAGACAAGCTTATTTTATTTCCCCTGGAAGGAAACAATCTCCCAAATTTCCCTGCTTATCAGGAGGCTCTGGGGGCAAACGTCACGATTTCTGAATACAAGCCCAGAGTATCTTTCCTAACAGAAATTTTTTTCCTGGGGAGAGTTTTCCTTGGATGAGAATGAGTGGAATTCACATATGACTGGGTTTCCCAAAGTGGGATCTGGTGACAGTTCCTCAGGAATTACAAATACTGCAGAAGCAGGGAGCAGAGAGACCAAGCCCTGGAGGGAAAGGAGATGAGGAGAGTCAGCTTGCAGAAAGAGCGATGAGGCAGGAACACAGATCGTGGGGAGACAGGAAGGTGGAAAGTTCCCATGTGCCAGGAGAGTAGGTTAGTGAGGAAAGAAGACAGTGAGGTGGACACGCTGCTACAATGTGGGTGTCTTGGCCAAAACAACTGCTACACTGTGTCAATATGGAAGCCTAGGATGGAAAAGAATAAACTGGGAGGTTGGGGTTGAGGTATACTCTACTGTATACAAAATAGACAATACAAACACACTGTATACAATGTGTGTGTGTGCTGTCCTCTCAGACTGTTTGTGACCCCATGGACTGCAGTGCGCCAGGATCCTCTGTCCTTGGGATTCTCCAGGCAAGAATACTGGTGTGGGTTGCCATTTCTTCCTCCAAGCGATCTTCCCAATCCAGGGATCAAACCCATGTCTCTTGTGTCTCCTGCGTTGGCAGGCAGATTCTCTTACCCCAGCACCACCCGCAAAGCCCAACTGTATAGCATGGGGAACTCTATTCAACAGTCTGTAATAATACGTATATGTACAACTGATTCACTTTGCTGTACAGCAGAGACTAACACATTATAAATCAATTATATTCCAACAAAAATTAATTTTTTAAAAAAAGGGAAGGCCAGTTGGAAAACCGTCTCTCTGTTCATACAGATGAATAAGAGTGCTAAACTTACGGTACTGCCTCTGGGTCTCAGTCACCCCTTATGTTAAAATCAAGACAGGAGTTGTACCAGCAGGACACTAGTCAGGAGATAGAAATCTGATACATGAACACAGAAATTGTAGTAAGAACTGCTTACTGGGTATAAACAATTGTTGATACTGAAAGGGTAAGAAGAGAACTCATTCTAAGGTATCTGGTAAGTAACTAGCAACTGCCAGAAAGCAATCAGGCTGCTGCTGCTGCTGAGCCGCTTCAGAGATGGCAGCCCACCAGGTGGACTGGGAAAGCCATGGGCATGGGAAAGCCATGGGCACGAAGAGAAAAACTTAAGAGACTGAACAGGAGTTCCACAGAGCAGAAACTGACCTGGGCTGATGGCGACACAGTGAGGCTGGGTCTCAGTGTTGGGAAATCTACAAACTGCAGTCTCAGGAAGGAATAACTGCTGCTGGGGGTGGGCTGGGAGTCGCTGGGAACCCTCACAGGATGGGGAAGCAAGTGACAGGAACAGGTCACTTTTCCTCCAGCCCTGTAGTCTTCCTCACATGCCTCTCCTTGGCATCAACTGACAAGGAGCGGCCGGCAAGGTGGAAATGAGGTTTGCAGTGCGCTGGACACAGCATCACCCAAAAGAGAACAGGTGGTGGGTTTGGAGCTGAGGATGGTTACTTAAGGGACTTCCCAGGCGACACCAGTGGTAAAGAACCCTCCTGGCAATGCAGGAGACCTAAGAAATGGGAGTTGGGTCTCTGGGCTGGGAAGATCCCCTGGAGAAGGGCGTGGTAACCCACTCCAGTATTCTTTCCTGGACAATTCCGTGGACAGAGGAGCCTGGTGGCGTACAGTTCATAGAGTCTCAAAGAGCCGAACACGACTGAAGCTACTTAGCACGCACGCATGCAATATTCCCAGAAACATTTTTTAAGAGAGACTCTCTTCTATTTCCTCCTAACCACAGTTGAGACTGTGGGTGCAAGGTGAGCAGGAGGCAACCTTGAGCATGGAAGCCACAGCCCAGGGATGCAGAAGATACAGACAGACAGAAGGAATCCAAGCCCTTAGTGACCCCACAGCGGCCAGGCCATTCCCCCCACAGCCCATGATAGAACCCCTTTAATGTGAAAACAAGAGCACTGTGTGTTGAAACCACAGTGACGTTGCCCTTTCCGTTAGATGAAGCTGAGTCTCATCCTCAGTGACACAGACGCAGTCAGGCAGCTCACCCCTGAGGACACACCAAGAGCAGGCGAGAAGATGCGGGCCAGCAGGGAAAAGCAAGTCAAGGCAGCAAAGGGCTCAAACAGCAGGGAATGAAAGATCTTATGAAGGGTTTGCAAGACTGTGGGGAAACTGATCTCTCCCCCCATTGCTGGTAGAAGTGGATGTTGCTGCAGCCTCTGTGGAGAACAGTTAGGCAGAAGATACTTCATAACAAACATATGCACCCTCCAACTCAACAATGACATTTCCAGATCTTTCTTTGAGAGACATACTCAGCTAGGTACACAGAGAGGCTTGTAAAGAACATTCTTTATAGCATTAATTAAAATATCTAAATAGCTAAATGTCTACCATTGATGAAGTTATTAAATATAAACACCCATAATTAATTAAAAAATTAAAACTAGAACTACCATATCATCCAGTCATCCTTCTGGGTATGTATCCCACAGAACTGAAAGCAAGCTCTCGAGGAGATACTTGCGTATCCATGTTCACTGCAGCATTATTCACTATAGCCCAAAGGGAAGGCACCCCAATATCCATTTGGGGTGGCCACACTGTAAGTTACCACAGTTGTAGGGTGGATGGAGTTGCCTGGGCAGTTGGCTGAGACCCACAGGCAGGCCTCGAGTCTGCCAGCAGCTCGTTCTGCGATGTGGGCAAGGCGCTTCCTGTCGCTCTGGCCCTTGGCTCCTCACGTGTAAACACTGGGGTTGAAGGGACCTCTTCCAGCTGGCCTGGTTTTCATCTGCTGAGAACAATGATCCCAGTGTGCCAGCCGGGCAGACGCACTCAGTCAGCCTCAGGAACTGCGGGGCTGGAGCGGCACAGGGACACTGATGTCAGATCTCGGACGTCAGCACCCATAGCTGGCTGAAAAGAACCGTGCCCTCCAGGCGCGAGTTACAACGCACTGGTTATCTGAAAGGACACATGACGCTGGATGAGGGTCCCTTCTCTGCTTTTCTGCTTACAGTGAGGTCAACTGTGTGCCCCCTGCCCCCCGGGTCCTGCCCCTGTGTCTCTCTGCTCAGCTGACCCTGGCTGGCGCTGGCCTCAACTTGGCCTCGTGGAGTCCAGCCTCCCACTGCTTTGTCCTGTCTTCTTGCTCTCAAGCATGACCCCATCTGTCTGAATCCTGCTGTCCCTGGTTTCCACTTGGCCTGTCCTGGAGTACACTCGGACCTCTTGAGCCCGGAGCTTGTGCTCAGGGCCTGGGTGAGCCACCGGCTGGGGTCAGCGCACCAAGTGGTGGGAGGGCTCCCCACAAGAACTCATCAAGGGGAGCCTAGGAGAAGAGAGGTGTTCGGGAAAAACAATAAAAAGCACGATCTTCTCCAAACCCGTTAACCTGCACAGAGGCAGCAGGAAAATGGTTTTATTATAGCTTGAGCATGAAGCCAGCGAAGGAAATCAAAACATCACCCCAAAATATGCCTTTTGGCATACACGTGCTTCAGAGTTAAAGGCCATGAAGAGGCAAAAGTGCAGAAAAGCTGCCTCTATCCTCCCCCTCTTTCACTCGAAGGCAGGTTATAAATTCTTCTCTTACTGGAGACAGACTCTTATCAGCCCAGAGTCGGCACCAGAGGAGTCCACGAGCAAAGCTCACTCCTTATCCGTTATCTCCCCCCATACGTTTACCTTCCCACGTCCGGCTCCCTGGGAAGGCTTTCCTTTGTCCTGGCATCCTCCTACACGTTGACTGCTCTTTGTTGAGGATGCTCTAAGAGCCAGAGTTCAAGCTACCACTGTGCGTTACTTTTCATGTGGATTTCTACCCCCCCCCCCCCCCCCCCCCCCCCTCCCCCCCCTTTCT